>VCCN01001303.1:5014243-5029215 GCA_006491835.1 Architeuthis dux
CTCCACCTTTCAGTTAAATTGTGACCTTACTCCACCTTTCAGTTAAATTGTGACCATACTCCACCTTTTTGCTAAATTGTGCCTTCCATCATAAAAGAACAATTCCAGTTTTGATTCAATAAATTGTTTGAGAAATTTTTCAGTATCCTCAACTTATTTGAATACCTGACCAGACAAAGAATATTGCATGGAGCGAAACAACTGACGGTTCTGAAGGATACATGCAGAAGAACTTTTCATTATAAAATAAGTTGAGAATGAATTTGTGCATGAATTTTTACGAATTTTACAAATTTTCATGTGTCCTGAATAAAATGATGAATTGTGCTTGATAAATTATATTAAGTGATAAGAGAGCAAAGAAGATGAATGTTTCTATTAACAGGTGACTTGCTTTTAGTTCATGCAACCAAAATACTTTCAAGATCAAAACCATTCATTGAAGCAATATAACAGTTAAGAAAAAAACCCAGCTGAAGGTAACTGAGCAGCAATAACCATCAATCATCAGGCAACTTTTCTTGCAGGCATTGTAATTAATTTTATCTTTATAATCCACAATACAACAAAAATGGAAATGTTTCATAGGAGGATTGGCAATTTGACTGCTAAAAAAATGCCTTACAAAATATTTCCACATTTATTCATGCCAAATTCACACCCTATACTTTTTCATTCAGGATAGCCTTAAAATATTCACAATTCAATTACAAACAGTCATTTTTATTTCATCTCTGGGTAAATGTAACAAGAAAAGAAAATAGTAAAATAACATGTGAAATCATGAAATCTAATATGGCTTTGACAATGGCGGATTTTGAAATCATTCAGTAAAACTTTCCAACCGAAAAATTTGCTCAATTACTTTTATGATTAAATTAAAACTTATAAGTAGTAGATTTTTTGTCATTGAACATTTGTGTTTTAAATTATTTATTTGCATGGAGCCAGTTTTAAAAATGAGAATTTTACAAACAATGATTAGGTCAAGTACTAAACAAAAAAGAAATAACTTTGATTTTAAATAAAGCATCAAGAGAGTTTTGTAAGATAATCCATATACTCTTTAAAGTAATATAATTTTTAAGAGAGAATATACAGAGATTTTTCCCCCACAATTTCTATGTCATCCCTGGTGTAATATATAGGAAATTGGTTAGTTTTTAAGAGAACACGGATATTTTGTTTATAGATTATAGCTTATAATATACTCTTTTTTTAAAATGGGTTGAAAAAATTATAGTCTGCATATGGTTAAAATCTAAGTGTTATGTATAGTATCTTTTTATTGAATTATATGACAAAATCTTTATAATTAACCCATCTTATATTACTTGACAATAGAACATAAAAGATTCTGATAGTGACAGCAAAACCAGCTGACAATATAAGAGGATAATTGTATCAGAAAACTATTTTTTTTAAGCATTAACCTTTTAGTAAAACTCTGAATGAAAGATCTGTCACTTTCATAATGTCAAGGAAATTCTTAAGAGATTTGCATGCCATATCCTCCAAGATGATGAGCCTTTTCCTATGTACTGAATAAAATGAATTTTATTTCCACTCCTTGAATCGGAAACAAACAATAAAATGTATTGTTTAATAAACTGTCATGTGTACGAATAACAATCATAACGTCTTTGTATTTGTCATCGTTTCGGCTATAACTTGTCATGCTGTAAAAGTTAGCATGACCTGTTGACCAGTGGTATGCATTGTAGGTCACTAAGTAAGGAAATGGGTGAATAGGTTTATGTAGTTTTATATAGATTAACCTAACGCTGTTGGGAAGAGTGTGTGTTCATACATATGCCTTAGTAACAGTAACCGAGATTCCCCAGGTCAAAATAACTTCCTCGAAAACTTGACTGGAATTGCAACCAGTTACTGTTTCATATTACCACTTATTTTTAAGATGTTTTATTCCCAAACTTTGTGTATTTTAATAATATATTTGATTGGTCCCTGTCAAAGTTGATGGTATAATGATGGTATAAGCTTTTTGCTGCTACTATCTAAGCAGGTAAGATAGTTATGGGAGTGTGGTTTGCTCAAGCTCACTCACCCACTATCCTCTGTATCACTATCATGGCATGCCAGTGATGAGACATTTTGTTAAGGCATCTGGCAATGGGACAGTGTGCTCAGAAAAGTGGATTCATGCCTTTTTCAAAATCATTAGTGCAAAGTGAAGTTGACTTGCCCATTCCATTTTCTGTGCAGATGACTATTGCAATCTACACCCATATATATATATATATATATATATATATATACATTCACTTGATGAGTTGCCTGTGGCAATGAAATGAACTGTCAATTTGTAACGAATTCCATAACATATATAAAATCTTTATATGCTCTGTTTTATTGTTTTATTCACAAAATATTGAACACTATGTACATTCAACATATTGTTTCTTTAAAAACACAAAATACACACATGTGCTTGACCAGTTATATTTGAAATTTCAGTACTCAACATATTGATTCCTAGAATGTGTCTGTAAAATGAAGATAACTCCTGTTAGCCTTAAAATGAATTATATCTTTGAAAACAGATTGGTGTTGCTTTCGATAAATGAAATTGCTGAATTGTTATTGTGTGCCGTTTTTAACATCGATTGAGCCAGTGTGTGAAATGTTAGTTTTAAAAATAAAAAATTGTTTTTATTTATTTTATTTGTGCGTCAATTTTATATATTAAAAATCTTTTATTTTTGGCAATCATATTTTTTAATAAATGTTTTGTAGATCATAATTATATTCTTTTTTGATCATGTGTTTCCAACCTATTCTCCTGCCATCTTTAGCATGTCTTAAATTTGTAGATGATAGTGTGATTAGCACATTTTTCACCTGTCAGCAGCTGAATGGTTGATCCTTCTCAAAATTACTGAGTTCATTGTTTAAGATAAACACTTGCAATACAGGGCAAGTAGGTTTTATGGTGTTGGGAAGAAACATCTAATCATTTAAAAGTGATAAGTCATTAATAAAACAGCTTCAACAGTTGTTGTAGCTAGTTTTATTAGTTTTGGATTTTTACATTTCATTAATTGGGTTCCTGTATTTGAAATCTTCTAAGGTTAACTTTATAATACCTTGTATCTGTGTATGTATCTATATCTATTTGATTATCTAAATGTATTCATGTTTGTGTGTGAGCATGTATGAATGTTTTAGTGTGTATGTATATAAAATTCTTTATAAGGCCATTAAAAAATTTGAAACATTTGATTTGATCAATAAAATGTTATACTTAAAGAGATAATTAAAAAAAGCAGAAGTTGAATGTTATAATATTGTAAGTTTTATGATGCTTACTTTGTATTAAAAGGTCATCTGTTATAATGACAATTAAATGTTCTAGAAATTACGAGTCCTTGTTTAAAGGCTGCCATGTGGGAACTGAATAAATTCCTGCTGATGGCGCCAAAATATCTGTGACATCATGAAGAAAGGTGAGCAAGATATGATTGCCATTTTTGAATGTTGTGGATAAAATACCCACATAGTCGGCCATCTTGAATTTAGAGAGTAGCATCTGCATGAACAAAATTGAACAAAGAAAGTCTATACAATAAGAAATGAAATCGAATGCAAATTTTTTTAGACAAACATTAAAACCTACATTTAATGAGAAACGATCAATATTAGCCAGCATAATTACAAAGTACTTATTCATAGGGAGAGATACGAAAGGGAGAATTAGTTATTAGAAAAGTGAGAATGGAAATAGAAGAGAAATGTGACATTGCAAGGGTTATTGTCATGTGTTTTTTTACCTGATGATAGAGGCTGAAAGTGCTTGTTTTAATAATGTTTGGTGATTCATGAACGGGTGAATCAAGGTAAAATACCTGCAAAGTTATTGAGACGAGGAGAAGCATACATGATTGAGGTCGTCGAGCAAACCTGTGGATAAACTCTATGTAAAGACACTATGTAAGTCACAACCAACCGAGCGGTCTGGGCATTCATTATAGCCGTGAGGCTAGCAGAGTGAAGCCATGAAGAAGCTAATAGAGAATAGATGAAATAGAAGATATGCTAGTCAGAAGCGACTAGGTCATCACTACCAGCATAGACCAGGCTGGCTGCTGGAGATTGAGCCATGAGGAACGGAAGTGGTCCTTTTTATAGTCAGGAGTGATGTCACAAGATTCTGGACTACTTTACAAACTATTTACTTTTTCAGTGTAGTAATTTTTGCTAAATAGAAAATGGGGCATTACAATATGATGGGATGTAAGAGATTTTGAAACTGATGCATATCTTATAAAGATACATCTTCAATTTTGAAATATGAATAAATTTACAGTAAGACTATACCAAACTGAGCAAGCCTGAACTAGCTTGCAGTTTACAGCCATTATTAATATAAAAGAACAAGTGTCTGTCACAAATAGATCTTGTAAAAATAATATAGGTGGAAGAAATGTAGCAGTGCATTTTGTGAAAATAATTATTTGAAAAAAATACTTGGCAATTAATTGAAATAAATCTGAAGGAGAACACCAAACCCTACAGAAGTAAAGGGTATCTACCATAAAGCAATGAATAGAATGCTGGTTTCACAAGCTCTTTTCTCTTGGGTGCTCCATGAGTGTGGCCTTGTGTAAAAGTTGGCTTTGTCCAACAGACCTTACAGAATTAATGTAATGTAAGATTTCTGTGGCAATGGTCAATGAAGTGAAACAAGATGGAGGCAAGATGTTTGGAAGTAATGTGATCAAGAGCGTACCAGTGGGCACCACCCCCCCATGCCCTTTCTGTTGGCAAAATTCTTCCCTTATTTGGCATGTACGACCACCAACAAAAAAATAAAATTATTAGGTATGCTTCTGAATGTGATTGAGGAAATTGAAGCATCAAAGTTCTTATTACACCCTATTAGTAAACAGATTCATTGGTATTTTGTTGTAGTTGATACCAACAAACAACCAGTAGCAGACTTTAAATAAATGGGTCATATATAATGAGCTCATTTAGGGAACACATCATGACTAGCACACTGTATGTATTGTTCCTCAATAAGCATTTACTACTAACAGAATTCAGTCTCAACAAAAAATGCATAATTTTCAAAACTCCAAAGAGATTGGGATTTTTTACAGCTAATATTGAGCTGTTATTTAAATAAAATTTTTGTTGAACAAGGTCATGTTTGGCTCAAGGTCAACTTTCTTTAGTGTCCAATGAGAATAGCTCTCTCATTGGTTTATAAAACTAGCAGGTTAACCATTTCACTACAACTAATTTTCTGCAATTATCCAAGTAAATCTTTGTCTTAAAAGATTTCTTAAAAAGTGTTGATAATGTGGTGAAAATTAAAGTCTTTTTTTAAAGCTGAAATTTTAGATATGTTGGTAGAAAGATTAAAAGAGACAGAGACTATATTTATTACCATTTATATGTGCTTATAAAATGGAACTTGTTAGCTTGTAAAATCCATGACTGTATGCTGTTTTTCAAGGCAGGCAGACCCCTCCACCTTGGAAGATTGTGTGTTGGACTAAGCTAAGCTCACTATGGTTACTCTACACTGTTTTTTTGTACTCTTCAGATTTTTTTTACCATCAAGCTAGGCTAAAAATTCATCATAACATAAAAAGAAGCAAATATGATATCTGATTGTCATTGTAGTTATTTAATTAATAAATAAAAAAAATCATAGCCTCAAAAAACAAAAACATTCCTGACTATTTAATAGTTTGTTTTTTTTGCTATTGGCCTGAAGATTTTTATTCCTGCCTTTTATCAAAGATACTCAAATTTTTTGAATCTGTTTTTTGATTATCCACAGTGTCTTCTAGGAAACTAAAGAGTGGTTAATTATAAATGTGTCTCCTGCAAGTATCAAGTCAACCTGTTAATCTCCATGGTAATGGTCATACCTGCAAGTCACACCTGCAACTAATGGAGGATATCAACTTTATTACATGGCAATCATTTTCAGATAATGGCACAAAGATTGAAGGAAGGAAAAAAGGAATGACATTTAAGTAGAGATAAAATCCCTTCCTTTTTTAATGTTATCTACTATAATTTAGGAAATACCACTTTGACAAAACTAAAACAGTTCTTGGGAAACTCTGTTATCAGATTGTGAAATCAGTTGCATTGCCGGTAGCAAGCATTTGTGGGGGTGGAGAGAGAGGGGGTGGGGGGCTTCATTTTGCTGTTTGTGTCAAGTACAATAAATAAGAGTGACATAATTGTTTAAGTAACCAGACCTTTCAAATGTATAGTTTTTACTCATTATCACTGTCAAACATTGGTTTGTTCTTAAACCTTCAGAAGTCTGTTTGCAGACTTAACAACTCTTATTTGTTAAGACATGATACTCTTTTTAAAATATTTTTCTTTTACACAATGTAATTGACTACAATTCACACAAATATACTTATATTCTACTTAATTATATAAGGCTAAATTGTATTTTCTGATTTCATAAACTTATATGACATCATCATATGGCTCCCGCTGTATATGAATACAGGAGAAGGCGTTTATTACAATCGCAGATAATGTTATGTGTATCTCAAGCAGGACAATATTAGGTTAGTGAGGTCAACCTATTGAGTCCCTCTCTGTGCTTTTGGGTTTCTGTTCTGATTATTTTAATTTTATTTTTTATTGTTATTTAGTTTGAAAATTCAAACATTTGGTGTCTAATCTTTTATAAGATTAGATTTCAATATGTTAATGTTTGGAGAAGAGACTGTAGTATCTGATAGCTTGTTCCAGATAGGAGTGGATCTGTATGAGAAATAATGCTTTCTGACCCTGGTGGCTGTTTGAATTCTTGAAGGTGCGGCAGAGACAACTAAGCGTTTTATTTGCTATGTTGGCAAATCTTCTGTTGGCAATGTGCTGAGAATTTTAATGTTTTGTCAATATTTACACCACAGTCTTTCTCTACACTCACATTTTCTAGAGTATGGTAAGATCCATCCTCTGTCTTCATAGTGTATTGGTGCTTAAAGTTGTCTTTGCCTAGATGCATCACTTTGCATTACAATTGGTGGAAACACATTTGCATGATCTGAGCCCAAGTTTCAAACTGCATTAGATCTTCAGCTAGTTGAAATGTTGCCTCTTCTGTTGGTACTGGTTAACTTAGTATTGTCTGCAAATAGATTTATTACTGATTTTACTTCCATAGGTAGGTCGTTCACAAAAAACAAGAAGAGTATTGTACCCAGGATGGAGTACTCCAGAGGGAATGCTGGACCATTCAAAGTCGCATCTGTTTACTCTTACCTTCTGTCGTCTGTTGGATGTTGGATAGAAAGGACTCGATCCACGGCAGCTCTCCAAATGCTTATTATCAAAATCAATCGCTCCTAAACACTTTATTTAAAATGAATTTAAAATTATCCACTTACTATAATCAAAATTCTTGGCATTGTTATTAAAATCATCAGGTAAAAATGTCACTATTATGCAAGATTCATTCAATGTAACGTTCTTCTTTCTACTGCTGTTCTACGGATTTGTAGTCTGGGTAAGCCACATTGAATCAAGGTAGAGGGTGCTGTGAGCAGTCTTAATGAGGCAAAAGGTTGAAAACCAATGTATTATTAGAGTACTTTCCTTTTGATTAGAGACTCAAAGATAATTGACCCTCACTTCATTTGGTCAAAGTTAAAGTTCAGATTCTTAGTTCATTAATTAATCGTAACTGTTTTAAAATGCCCATGATTAGCGGATACATAGTAGACAGAAACAACTATAAATACTCATATATATTTACATCATATATATATTCATGACATTAGACAAAATAATTCCTGAAAAGCTTTTTTTTCGTCTGACACTTATCAAAGGAGAACGTCAGATGTAATCAAGATTTTAAAAAAATATTGTTTAGGAGATTTGAATTCATGACGATTTGGATTGTTTAACTGACTTACGAGCACGTTTTAGAACAACAATCCAAGACGTCATGATTTAAGACAATGTCATCATTTCAAATCTCCTAAATGATATTTGTTTCAAATCTGAATTACATCTGACATTCTCCTTTGATAAGTGTCAGATGAAAACAGCTTTTCAGGAATTATTTTGTCTAGTGTCATAAATATATATGTAGTTGTTTCTGTTTAATATGTATCCGCTAATCACAGGCATTTTAAAATTGTGTACCACCAAAAGACTTGTTTATTAACTTTTTAGTTCCAACAACTAAAAGTTTGTAACTTTATTGATTTTTGATACTTGATGGTTTTCAATCGTTTTATCAGTTTACTAGCTGTGAAGAAAACTTTATCCATGGAGTCATGCTCTGTGTACATATAATCAGTTAATCAAGTTGAAATATATTTCTAAGAATGCATAACCAAACAATCTCAGTGGAACAAAATTAATGGTATGTTTTCTTTTAACATCTGCTGTCGTTAGATGAGTTTTCATGGACATGCCTCATAATGTTGTTTTAACTGCTGCTACACACTCTTCTTTGTACTACCATCTGTTTCTTCTTGATAATCAAAGCTGCTAATGAATTTTAATGGTCCATTCTTCATAAATCTGTTTTTTGGTTGCAGTTCTCATTCTAGTATAGATTTTAAATTCTTTACTTGAAAGAACTGTAGTAGCAATGAAAATGTTATATAATCTGAAAGCAAATGTTACTGGATTTAACAGCTACTTTGTATTTTCCCATAGATAGAATATAACAAACTTATATAGTGTTCCTTTTTGATAACATGTTAAAAGCACCATTCACTGCTTGCATATGTAAATATTTGGTATTGTACATTTTATAAATAGTTTGCTTGTTCAGACGAACAGTATTCTGCTTCTGAAATCTTATAACATTCATAAGAATTGTCTGGTATATGTGTACATATAATTCTATTTTATCATAGATTTTAGAGATATTCTTTATTACCAACTTGTGTGAACTCTAGCAAAAAGAATTCCCATGAACCCATCTACTGATATGGATGTCGTAGCATCAGCCACAAAATATGGGGGGGGGGCAGTTTCCCTGAAATAAAAGTTACAGGATTATTAAAAGCAATGATCTATTATTTATTACATTAAGAACTAGCATAGTATTTGTCAAAAATTACGGGTTTGTTTATGTTATATGGGGATAAATTATGGATTTGTGCAACATCTCTTCTGACCCCCTCACTCCATTTCCCCTCGTGCAGTACTACATACTGGATGTAAACAAAATGAATGGCAGGCAAGCAAGTAAAGCTATTATCAGCAGCAGCCATTCGCCTGCTGCTTGCTTGGTAGGTTGCTAACTTGTTACTCAATTTTACTCAATAAACAAGCAGCGTAAAGTTGACCTAAAGGATATGCTACTTGCCTGATTACCTCCAGATCAGATGTTCGAATCATGGCAGGGTTTTGTTAATTTTGTATATTTGTTTGCTTTAGCATAACAAAAGCCAACAAAAAAAATAAGGACAACAGCTTTTATACAATAAGATTTACGGTATAAAGCCTAAACAGAAGTTAACTTTACTTATTCAATTAAATCCTACTCTTCTATCCTAATCTTTTGCTGCCATATTTCTTTTAATGAGATGTATTTATTTTATTATACTTTCAGCCGTCAGCGATATGTGTTGGGTGACAGTGCAATGAAAAGGATGGCCCAGTCCTCTGTGTTGTTGTATGGACTTGGAGGTCTTGGTGTTGAAATAGGTAAGTCATCAAGTTATATATGAATCATATATATTTAAAATACTGATTATGATAATTGTATAAATGTTGACTAAATCAGCAAACTGAAGCAGCAAGACATTTTTGTTTTGGTATGAAAAGTCTAAATTGAACTTTTACAGAAAGAAAAAATCAATTACTATTATTGTTTGGCTTTGTTTTTCATTTTGTTATACAAAAAAGAATATTGTCAAGGTTTTTGGTCTTGAAGATTATATTAGTCTCCTGTTGAAACATAGAAATTCATACTTTTCATGATTGGTGGAGATCTACATTGATCGTTTTAGGAATGCTTGAAACTTTTGAAACAATTGTTTTATGACAATTATTTCAATACATGTATCTTATATTGAACCTGTTGACAAATCCCATGAATTTAAAATTAGCACCTCTGTCCAGCTCATTTTCTATGCACATGGTATCTTTAAAAGCTAAATCAAGTACCTCAATCTCATAAAATGTAGTATTGACTGTTCAAGATTTAAAACTACACAGACACACAAGGCCATAACTCAGTTGTTAAAACTTGGGAAGATGGTAATATTCAATGTTGCCACAGTATTTTTTCTACTATGATCTTATTACTATTCAAGGAGATCTGCTTGAACATTAGTTCTTGATCAAATAATATTAATAACCATTAATTATTAGGAATAGATAATGTAGCCTTTAGGAGGTGTTATTCTGTTTTTGCTTTTTCATAAACATTTTTTTCAAGTAAAAATAAGTATTTGTAAAATTATGATAAATTGTTAATTATAATCACCATACTTCTATTCTGTATTTTTGGTTAGCATGGATTCACCATAACATTTTAGAACATTTTATTTTTAAAAAAGTATACAATTTGTACATACAAGCACACATCATAAACATATTTACAAAATATCTAGGGCCTTAAACCTTTGGCAGTGGTGTAATAAACATCATAATTCTTCTTAAAATCATTTACATCTATTGATAGCACTACATATTCCGGTAATCTATTCCAAAGTCCCACTCTATTGCTCAAAAAGAATTTTCTGATATTCAATCTACTTCTATTTGCTTCTACTGTAGATGTGTGGCCTCTCAGTCCCTTTTACTCCCTCTAGTAAAAAATACATCAGGGTTCTATTCTGTATTTTTGGTTAGCATGGATTTAATAGCAAAGGTTCTGTGCATTTGCCCAAAGTGGAAATTGATATCACTAAACTGTTATTTATCTGAATCAATTTTGTGACAAAACAAAAATCAACCTTATTTATATATGTATATTAATATCCAGTAATGACTCCAGTTTAAGTTAACGGAAGAGCAGCTTTTGAATTGATTCTTTGTCTTTTTGCTGTTTATAGTATTTTGATCCACTTTGCACTTGTATGTCAATAGATCCTTCACAATTCAACCCTAGCATTGGCTTATGTGAACAGATCACCAAAAGATAATAGGAGGAAGGAAAAAAGAGTACTTTAAGTTTGTTTTTGTATCTGTGATACACACCATTCCTTTTTCCCCTACATTGCAAAGGTTTGGTTGGCACCTAGTAATTACAGTTTTTGGATTTATGGTTAGTAAGATGAGAGGTTGTTGGTTCAGCTTGGCTGTTCTCCTCTTTTCTTTTAAGAATAGAAAATGCAATTTGCAACCAATCTGTGGATTTCAGTGAACAAGATTTTGCTTCTCTTTCATTTATTTTTCACTGAAGTGCTGAATAGAAAAGCGAGGGGTTTGGGACATCAAATAATCATTTAGTACCACTTTTGGCAACACTAAACATAATTCAAAATAGTATTGTATGATAAATCTCCCCCGAGAAATGGTCTGTGCCAAAGTTATAAAAATAAACCCGTTATAAATGTGGAAACATATGAGTGATGAGGATGCTATCAAAAAGTTTATTTGAAAAAAAATGTTTGTGCTGATATTAATGTGAAACAGATACAAAATAGAGAAACTCTCTATTTTGTCAAAATTAGTTTTTCTTTGGCCTAAACATTTTGTGATTAGAAAATAACTATGCACTATTAAAGACTATATATATATATATATATATAGAGAGAGAGAGAGACTGGATGGAGGTGTGATTGGCGTAGTTGGTAACAGTGCGGACAATGGAATCAGCAACCCGAGTTCAATCTCTGGTCGGGGCTGGTTATGTTCACTTCATACTAATGCCCTTGGGAAAGGCATGACCCCCCCCCCACGCTATTGGTAAAATAGTAGAGCAGATTGGGCTCTCTCTTGGAAAGGCAACCAGTCTAGAAGGACAACTCTGATTCCAAACCAGAGAGTGGAGCTCCCTTACAGCGTTTTGACGCCCAATTTGACTTTCTCCTGAAGCCAAGCTGATGTCAGACGTATTGCTCTCTGCTCTCCTCTCGACTACATCAGCAAGGCCAAGAGGGGGATTCTGACGAATGGCCATTCCAGGATCTCCATATGCTTTGCCCAGGCATGTGACCCAGGGGGACATTTCATTGTCTGTAGAGACAGAACGAAGACCATTCACAGACCAGTATCTACTTAGTTCTTAACACATTTGAAAAGAATTTTTAAATTCCAGTTTTTTTATTGGTTATATAGAAAACATTGTAGGTGTACATTTTATTTTTGTTTTGAAATGAAGTATATTCTTATAGCCTTATAACTCAGGGGGAATGTATGAGGATTTTTGTTGTTTATTTAGCTGCCTTGTCTTCTTTTAATTAATGAATACAAGAGTTTATCGTGTCTAAGCTACAATTTTTTTTTGAATCATTGAAAACAACAGAAATTATGCCTAGAATTAATGTGAGATGCCATTTTTCTTGGTGTCAAAGAGACTATTTTTTTTCCCCAAAAATAAGTCTCAAATTTACTCTGCATCCGACAGGCTGAAGGTTACTTTTTTCATAGGCCTATACTATTTTAATTATTTTTTTTCAAAATTTTTCCAGTCAAAATTGAGGTGTCTGTTTGAAGTTGGAGCATTCTCAGCGCCAGGGAATACAGTATTTTTGCAACATAATGGAATAAAAAAAACTAAAAAAACTAGCTACTTATTTTGTTTTGAGATTCAATGATAAATACTTTATAACACATTTTTTATTATTAATTCAGACTTATTCTTTCTTATTTTTTTGAAGTAACAAAATACTAGATTTAAAAATTAGTACTTATATTGAAATATACATAAATGTCATTCATTATCTTTGTTTGTCTGTCTCAATTAAACAATTATGAAATTTTTTGTGAAAACCATAGGGGATATTTTATTAGAAATTGGATTTCTGTATTTTTTTTTTATTTGAATGCTTGAAAAGATGCTTCACACATTGATCTCCGGTTGATAAAGGCTGGGAAAATGTATTTTATTCTATGATTTGTTTTTTTGAGATAAGAACAATTTACTTGAACAGTAAACAGTTGTCCTCTTCTTTTTCTCTCTAGTGTTTTTTCGATTTCATTTTTATTTTGGGTTTAAAACTTGTCCTAATAACATTTTGACAATTCCAGTTTACCTGTCTTCACACATTTCTTATAAATATATTGATCAACAAAAAGATCACTAATTCAAAGGCACATACCACACCATTGAAGAACTACTTTACTAAAAGTATGCAGAGACTATGCATATGGTCACCATGAACTGACTGAAGGCTTACTTGATAACATGATAAGATAACAGTTTCCTTAAAACAAAACAAAACACATCTTTTATCTTACTATTTACTATTACTTTAATTCATCAAATGTCTGTTCGTTGGTTTGTGTTAGCATAACTCAGAAACCACACAACATATCACCATGACATTTTCTGTGTGTACTGAAATGGAGCATGGTAGCCAGAAATTAAAATAATAGATAAACCAATGTGAAATTAATTTATCAGTTGAGATGTAGGAGTTGCTGAATTAAAAGCTGTTGATTTTGAAAATATGATGAACAAGCAGACAACTGGGAAAAAAAGGTAATGAATGAGATAATGTTTACTGTTGGTAAGAGTAGCATACACGTGTGCATGTTCTGACTGTGGTAGGTAGCAATGAACATAATACATAGAAATAACAAACTCCTCATGAAACAAATTTACAACCAGGTGTGTCTGTCAGATTATGGGTTGTAAACCTATGGTTTATACATTATTGTTGGAAAACAAGTTTGGAAACCTATCATAACTTTTGTAGCTTTCTACTAAAAGCACTTAAAAGGAAAAGTAAACTTTTTATTCATCTTTTGATTCTGCATTCTTTTTAACTGTTTTTTCGTTTTTGTAATAGGTTCTGTGTCTAGTTACTTGCTGTTCATCTTAATAGTGAACCAAAACTGTGAGACACATATTTAACTGTCACGACCTGAATTTTGAGCTTATTAATTTTCTTTAATTTTGGAAAAGTAAAGCTTAAATAGAAGAAAAGCAATTGAAATTGAAATTTTGTTTTAAAATTCAAAATACAGATATATTGTTCAAATAAATTTTTAGAATTTAAACACCAAAGATTGACCATTAATGAAGCTACCATAATTTACCTTCTAATGAAATTCTGCTATATTATTATTTGTATTTTCATGCCAGAATTATCTAGAACTTTTCCCAATGTTCCAATCATTACCAGCAAGACTGTCACCCTTATATTCTATCATTTCTGTAACTCTTGGTTAAGGTCCTGAGAATTATCTGTTTTGTTACTCTCTTGTGTGTGGAGCATAAGGCTTTATGCATTGTCATTAACAGGGCTGGCCCAAGCCTTAATGGGGCCCTAAGCAGAATTTGATTTGGGGGCCCCCATTGCCTCTTGGCTACCTTACAATCCCATCCGCCATCTCAAGGGCCCTCTGCAGCCCTAAGCAGCCACTTTGTTCATTATGCCTTGGTCTTTAATTTCAAAATCCACTTATCTAACATTTTGAATTTCTCTTTTACCCAGTTTAAGAAGAGGCAAGAGTAACCATGGACCTTGCATTAAATGTTCATACATTTGATTTCTACCATTTAATCTTGTTTCCAATGAGGTGTTCTTTGCTATTTTTCTTCTTTCTAAAAAGTCATTTCATAATATTTCTAAGTATATGTACTGGTCACTTGCATTTAACATCCTACATATATTTTTGTCGATTAGTTAAATTCCTTATGCTGTCATCTTTTCCCCTCTTTCACATGACTAAAATTACACATTTCTCTCTTCCAATATTATTGTTATTATTTTATTTATTTCTTGGCCACAAAATTCTCCCTGTTTTGAACTATTTTGAAATGTCAAGATAATTCATTCTTTTCTCAGTCACAGACAAGATGCCAGATATTTTCTCAGTCA
>VCCN01001303.1:5037981-5051766 GCA_006491835.1 Architeuthis dux
AACGGCTGATGATGATGATGATGATGATGATGATATATAATAAAAGTGAGAGAGAAAGAAATTCATTCATTCATAGAAGTGCCAAACATAGTGAATTTTGTGAGCAAAGACTTTGTTACCTAATATATGCTCGTATATACAAAATAATGCATATGTACATTGTATATGCAGTATGTATGCACATTAACTGAAATATAGCATTAAAAGAATAATGATATTAATTGAAATTAGCATTCCAAGGGAAATTATGAATCGCCGCCACCCATATATATTTCTTTTTTACCTCGTAAATTAAGCAGTGATGGTGGTAAAACTAAGTCACCTTGATGAAAATGTTACCAGTATGGTTTGAACCATAAATTCATGATTTAAAAAACAAAACAAGTGTGAATGCTGCAGGACACAAACTAATGGATCAATTAAGGATAAACTTCCATTGCAAATTGAAAACCTATTTCGGGGGAATTTTCAATAATCAAAAAATATATATTTCCCTACTCATTGAGGGGAATGTGTGTGCAAAATTTCAAATTTCTACTATGAACGGTAAGGGCTGTGCGAATTCCGGATACATAGATACATATAAGTGTCAAAACACATGAATAACCTAAACCCAACAACAGAGTTCAAATCGTTCTGTTGTGGGTAGCGGTGATTAATAATTCATATCTCTTTGAATGCAAAGTTTTACTTCACAGCAAAAAGAGTGAACAAATTGAATACAAATAACCAACACTTAATCACTGTTAATCTGCATATCATTTAAACCCCTTTATCTACTCATAAAGGTGATTTGATAAAGGCTCTTAGAAATTGTTCAATAACTTCATTAATTTCTTATTAAAAAATACAGTACAGAAAAAGTAACTATTTTTCTTTTTAATGTGTGACATAATTATATGGCAAATTTTAATATACATAATAGCTATTTATTCCAGTTTGATATTGCAGAATCTAGAATATTGTTCACTGTATTTTCAAATGCTTTTCCATCTGTAATAGGAATTTTTAGTAACAAACTTCAACAAGCTACCTATATTTCTTGTCTCTAAGTCCTCTGCTTTCATGCTTAGTTATATAGACAAGTACATACAAGTCTTAGGTTTACATGCCAACTTAAAAAGAAATGAATTGTTCTACCTTTGTATGTTATACATTGACCTTGTACATACGTTGGTTTCATCATACCAACTTGGTTGGTTTATTGAGTCTTATTTCATTTTGTCACCATATTGTATGTTTGACAATCAACCAACCACAGGTGACAAACATTATGGATGATAAAGGTCATGAGAAAATGAAATGGGTTGGTTCTAGTGAAAGAAAAAAAATGAATAGTTTTACTAAAGTAATGCTGAATCTATACTTTGATCTGTAGTTGATCATTACAATGAACTAAGCAAGATACCTGAAATAAGAAACTGTTTAGAGTGAACACATGCTTTTCATTTTTTACATCAATTATTCTTAATTTATAAATACTAAATTAGTCAGTGTCATACTTGAGTCATGATGGTTCAAAACATAGTTTCTAGGCAGCTGTGGTGCTTTTGATGCTTGAAGTGACTCAAGAAGCTAAGTTTTCTATTCACTTGTGTGCTACAAGAAAGTGCTATGACATGTCAAAAGAATCATAAAAGTATAAAGGTCCCTGGCAGAAAATGGTTGAAATAGAGAAAGTAGTAATTAGTTGTTTATTAGGACCGTTAACTCTGAATTACCCAATTTCTTTTAATATTCAAACCATAAAATTCTTAAAAACATTATATATTTTCAGTAATTAGGTGCCCAAGAATCTGTATAATAATTTTCATTCTAATCAGCTCAACAGTTCCAAAGTTCAATATTTTTTGCATGTTGTATGGTTATTTACATATAAAATGTAAACAATCAGATCGATCGTAACTCACCATTTTTCAATGTTTTGTCAACATTATAGCCAAATTTCAGCAAAATCTGATTTGGGAAACTTTTTCAATTGTAAACAAAAATCATTTTGCTTGTAAAATGTAAACAAACAATTGTGTCGGCCGTAACTCACCATCCCCAGGTAGAATATCACCACAAGCCTATATAAAACATTTCATTGAAATATATTAAGGAATAACAAAGTTATCCAATTGAGCAAAAGGATACAATGACAATAGACACCCATAGCGAATAATAGTCCCCATTTTTTTTCTGCTGGGGACAATTACTTGATACCAGCTTAGCAAAAGTAAAACTCGATATTAATGCTATAGAAATATATAAAATTGATGATCATAATCTGGAGACTTATAATCATTAGGAGCAACTAGAAAACATTTTAGAAGTGAAAAAATTCAAATTAAATCTTTTCTTTGAAAAATACACACTTTGTAATCTTCAAAGTTTTAGATTTACTTATTGATTTAGTTCTTGATTGTTTATGGTTGCATCCATCTAACACCTTTGACTCTTGCTCCTTCAGGACATACATTTATGGTGTCAATAAAAACTTTCAATGCCAGCAAGCATTGTCCAAAGAGAAATTGCTTTTTTGATTATGACTTGTTTATAAATATATTGTCTTGTCCAAAGTAAAATATGTGCTTGAGCATGTTTGACTTTCTATTTTATTTTTAAATAGTAAGGTGGGGATTGATGACCCTTGTAGACCTCTTGCTTTTGTGATGTCAGCAGAAATGCTCAATTTGTTCAGTGTCAGGATGTATTTCATTGTCTGCTACTCAGAACAACACAGGAATGCTGTTGTAAGTTTTCCTGCTTAGCGAACACCCTCATCCTTCGTGCTTTTGATTTCCTAACATCAGAATGCACATAATGGGGGTCGGTCACTGACCAAACGAATACCCCTTAGTCTTCCTGTTTTTTGGGTTTTAACTCATGTGACTCCTCCCCACAAAATGGGCTCTTTATCTCAAGAGATTGGAATGCTTGGCAAGCCCAGTCAGTTGGGCATCATTTCCTGTCTGACCAAATCACACAAGATCTCAAATAGCTGGCTTTAGTTTTTCTCTGCTGATCAACCTGGAAATAAGCTGTATCTATTTTTGTTTTAATAGCAAGGTTTTGGTTGGTCTATTCTCCAGCCTTCCCCACATCTGGTGAATTGTCTTCACTAGTCTTATTTGTTTATAACATCACTGACGCTGTAGTGTGTATTTTTTAATGCTTTTTTCTTTTTTCTATGATATTTCTTTTGTAGTGTAATTATTTTAATTTTTGATTTTGAAGAGAAATAAGTGTCTATTTTTATGCTAATATCTATTGTTTCCTTTTATGAGATGATCCATTTTTAACTGCAACGAATGTCGACAGTTCTATAAATGGCAAAAGGTTTTTGGTTTAGACCAAAATTTGAATCGGTTAATAGCGTTCATAACTTTATTTATGATAGAGAGAGAGTGGGCAAAGAAAGATTATTTTTTAAATTTTTTATGTCACACTATATCATATTCCTTTTTTTTTTTCAATCAATTTTCGAGATAGAAAAATAGAAGGTACAAGAAAGAAAGAAAGGAAGGAAGAAAGAGAGACTATAGAGTGTTTATAACTAATGTATACACTTAATATATATATTTATAACTTTTTCATTTCCCAATGAATTATATTGCATTTTGTACAACATTTTTATTTATATTTTTGATGCAATGATTATTTATTTTTCTTTTGGACATTTTAACAGGGATTAACTTGAAAAATCAATTGGAAACAAATAGTTTTATTACAGAAACAAATGTTGAATAAACAACATCGCAAGGTTTTGAACAGAGTCTTTTCTTTTTCTTGTTTATGTTCTAAAAGATCTACAGATGAACATATTCCTATTCTTGAGTACTGGCTCTTTTATGTTATTTACCTATTTCTACACTGGGCTTGCTAATTTCATTACTTGATAGTGCAATATATGTTCATTTAGGTTGCATGTTTTCAGATAAATATTCTTGCAATATTGTCATTTAAAGACAAAGTATAAGGCTAAGTTGGCACAATACTTGTTGAAAATAAATTTAAATTCAAAATTAATAGTATGAGACAAAATCAGAAATTTCCTATTTATAACTGTCAGTTTAACTTGAAAAATTCTGTTAACTGTTTGAGAAGTCAGTGCAGCTTAATAGTTTTCTCTGACTCTGTTAATGTCTGGTATGATATGTTGCATACAAAAAAAGAAAGAAAAGTTAACAAAGGCACTATAACGTTTGGGAGATTTCTTTCTTTCTTCAAAAACAATTATTTAATAAAATATCTATTCCAGCAGCTAAGCGATCAGATTTTGAAGATATTTCTTCTTGATATCCCAAATGTATAGGTAATCGTCAATTATGATTTTGCTTTTTATTTCATTATTTAACAGAATCTTGTGCTTTAAACCTAAACCACTCACTTGAAGGGAAGTGTAAATTGACTAGATTAAATATTCTGGTTTCTAAATAATTTAGAAATCGCTTTGTTTTATTAAGTTATTGTTGTCAAACTCCAGGATAAAGTCAGAGTTGACTTTACTTTCCTATGTAACAAGAACAAGAACAAGAACTATCCTCACCAAAAATAGGGGAGTAAACCGATATGTAAAAATCCCCATTCCCCTACAGTGATTTAAACTTATGATCTAGTGATTGCTAGCCTTGTGTGTTACCACCTGCACTAAACTGATAAGACTTACATACCTCCAAAATATATAGTAGAATTATGCAAGGAAGTAGGAGCAGAGTTTGATTACCTCCTTCATATTACATTTCTCACATTTGAACTTGTCTAATTTTTAAGTCTTTTTTCCATCATGATAATTTAGTTAAGTCAGTTCAATTGTAAGTTATATATGTTTGATGTAAGTATTTACTAAGTTTAGCACAGGAAAAGATGTAAGTAATATTATTATTACTATTATGAATTTGAAATTGAGAGTTGCTTACATAAAAAAAAAATCAACCTTTAGTCATATAATGTTTCAGTTGCTTCTGTCTCTTTCTATCTCTCTCATATATATATGACCAGTGTATTGATGTGGATTATAATTTATCTCACAATATTAGATTGAAATGACAATTCAGAAGACCATGTTGTGTACAAATGTGATTTCTTAATTTATTTTCACGTTCCTCCAATTCATTCTGTCTTCTTCAGAAAAAGTGATGGAGATACAAGAAATTGTCTATTATATATAGTCCATGTCTGGTTATGAGCAGGTTTAGTGATTAATAATTAAATTAAGTGGATATTAAGTTTTATATAGTAGTGATTCGGATGATATATCTTGAAAGCTGAGTGTTTATTTTTCAAGTATTTAATATGTCTATTGGCATCCGTCTCTTTAGTAACGTAATAATAGAGTCAAACAGCAATTACAAATATTTTTTTAATGTTTTAATGACGCTATATCAGTCATCAGGTAATATGTGTGAAGTGTTCATTTTTATATCTAAATATAGCTATTTCAGCTAACACATACATACACACGCACTATAATTTATTTTTAATAAACTCACACACACTCATTAACTATATTTAGTATATTTGAGCTATATATCCCTATTATCTTTCTTTATGTATAAATATGATTCAGTTTCTTAATCTTCATTTTTAACACATTCAATAAACAATACATGTATGACTTGACATTCATCCTTTTGAACCATATCAAAATTATTGATATTAGATAGTTTGCTTTAGTTGAACTGTTACTTATTTTGACCTTTTCCTTGTTTTTCTTTTGTGTTTTAATTTGCTGTTGCTTCCATCATCACCGTTAGCTGTAGCCATGATGGATTTGGCATTCCTGTTGAACACCTCAACCTATTTAAGCTCTAGCATTTCTCTTTCCTAGCACTGCTCTACATTATCCATTTACCTTTTCTCATACTGTTTTTTGTTTTGTTTTGTAGGGGATGTTTTTCCTCTTCAAAAGCAAGTAAATCTAGTAGTTGATGATAGAAAAGATGGTAGCTCACTCACTCTGTATTCCCTCAGCATCTGGATGAATGCTACTGGGAGAAAGAGTTATATGTGAGCAATTTGGTTTTTGCTGAATGAGTCTACTGGATGTATTCATTCTTAGATTTTTATGGTAAAAAAGAAAACATATTTACTTTAAAGATTAAAAAATCAAGTTGCTATGAAATGACCCTGTTTATGCAGAGGCGTCGCTGAGAGGTAGGGATTAGGGGATGCTATTTGAAAACTGTATTTTAAATATGATATTTCTATAATGTTGGTCTCTCAGATTGCTCTGCTTTGCAATCCAGGCTTTCTTTCTCCTTAATACAGGAGACTTTACCAACTGAAAATCTCTGGATTACCAATCCATAGCTTTGACTGTATAAGACCCCCCAAGTGCTACTTTGTTGCAAGATTATTTAATATTGTTATTTATTGAATTAACTGATGGCACTAAAAAAGAAATATTAAAGAAAATAATACATTTTCAGAATAAAGGTGAGGATAGTAAAATTAATATTATATAATTTAGACCTTAAAATTATTTATTATTGAGATTGTATGCAGGCACATCTATATAAAGATTGCTGCTTTGTTAGTATGTCTTTTTCTCATTCAGAAAAGAGAGCTATGTGTGTTTAACCCTAATTTGTACCCTCATCACTTTCTTTTTCTACCTTATCACCCCATCAGTTAACCAATTGATTATTGTTTGAAGAGAGTCCTAAATAAATAAAACCCTCCTAACCTAGAAGTCATGTGTTTGTCCTGATTCACAACACTGAATTCACTTTCAAACTCAGCAACATTTCTGTTAGAATCCTAGTGACCATGAATAAACAGACAAACTGATTTACAATGCTTTTTATTTTATAAAGATTTGCCATTTATGTTGAAAAGCTTAAAGAATATTATCAGAACTACTTTTTTTTACATTTTTTTTCATATTATTGGCATTAAATTTAAAATAGCTTTAAAGGTTCTGAAACTTTTCATTTGTGATCTTTACAGAATTAGATTGAAACTTGCTGTGTTAGAGAATAGCAATAAATTAACATGGTCAATGTATTCGCGAACATTACAAAAACATAACTTTTTTTGCAGAAAAGATAAATGGTTTAATTGAATTTTACATGAAAGAACAAAGTCTCCGCTTCATTAACATACTGAAAATAGTCCATTCCGTTATGCGTTGTTGTATTTGCCGCAAACAGATACCGAAACACTGTAATATTTTGTAAAATGACATGGTGCATTTCCATCACTGCTTGAAACCGTGCATACAACTCATCACCGTTTTTTGGTTTAAATCCATCCTTGAAGATTGTTTCTTTAATTATAGCATTAGAGCAGTTTCAGTTGGCCATCATTGAGGGCAGTTTGTGGGGTTTTCTTTCTTTGGTATGACAGGAATTTGTTTGGAATCAAGATATTGCAACACAGACTTGGCGTAATGAGATGATGCCTTGTCGGGGCAGAATATTGCAGCATCTTTAAAATCATTTGTTTCCATCCATGGGACCAGTGTAAGTTGAAGACACTCAAATTTATATAATTTCTGATTGATAGAAAGACATTGTCACCACAAAACGTATGATGGGACAGCATTGTTGGTAATGGCATACCGTATCCAACATTCACTGGGAATTTTGAGACCATTGAAAACTTAACGGAGTCTGGAGTTTTATTGAAGGAAACAGTATCAAATCCTGCATTGAAAAATGTTGCTTAACCATTAATTGTAATGTAAATCTCATCGCCCATTACAATTAAATGACAAGCTGTTGGTTCTAAAAATACAGTTGATAAAGTTGCTCTAGCATTGTCCTAATTTCAGCCATTTTATCATCGCTATACTTTAGAACCATTTTTTTTCTATATTCTATTCCGTAATCATCCTTCATTGCCTTTATGACAGTATTATGACTTACCCCATATTGTAACCCGACCTTATGAGCAGATACATTTGATTGATGGTTAAGTTTTTATATGATCGCTTTCTTGTTTTCAAACGTCAATTTACAGACCCCACATTCTTTCTGCAAGCTTCTAAATTTTCACCATTCTTGAAACTTTTTTGTAGCTTTATAAAATGAATTGCGTTTAAAACTCATGTTTTTTTAAAAACTCTACAATAATGATGTTAGGATTATTTATTGTAATTTGTTAGGTGAAATTTAAGCAAGACATGTTTAAAGTCAAATAACATAAAACTTATGTTTATTGGTAACTTGAATTTAAGCTCATTTCAAAGAACCCATATCATTTACCCAGGAAATATATTTTATGTTCACGGTTAATCCTATGCTTTGATTTGATTGGTACATAAATATGTGTACATGAATACATTGACCATACGTTAATATTTGTAAAAACCAAATCAAATTGATAAATTTTCTGTTGGCAGACATGAATTCCAATGAAGAAATATAATATACAATGAACCGAAGGGATGGGAAATATAATCTTTCACTTAAAACTCCAGAATTCCAGGAAAACAAATTACTACAAGTAGCAGAAAAATGATTAGGAAGGAAAATGAAAAATTATACAGTGGCTAAAAATAAGTACAAATCAAAAATTGTTTGAATACTCTTGCTATAAATTATCTAAGACTGTAATTTCTTTCATATTCTAGATTTAAAGATTGTTATTAAATTAATGTAAAGTTGATAGCACAGAAATAAAAAATTTAAAAAAATGAGTTCCTTTTAATTCTAGTCACATAACACTGGGCCAGTCAGTTTTTTCCAAAAGCTAGTCTGAATTTATAAGCATGATTAAGCAAGTAAAATGATAAAAACATAAAAAGATTCTGAATATATTTTACTCTATTTTTATTTATTTATCAAAGTTCATCTACATGATATTTGCTATCCACTTAAATGAGAGCTTCTCTCACATTTGATAAACTCTAACATTTCCTAAGTGCTTGGCACATACCTACTTCAGCTTTTGCTCTTATGATATTAATGTAATTTTAGTAGTAAACTCTCATGCGTAAAATTCATTTTCTGTTTGTCTATAGATAATATTCCAACAACTTGGAAATATCTGATTTTATAGGAAATGTATTTGTATATCCACTTATTGGTATCATTTTGAATAGGCTTTTTCCCTTCTAAATTTTCAAATGAAATCAAAACACAAATTTAACAGTTTATTTGGATCAGAAATTGTACACAACATTAAAAATAAAGAATTAAATGGATCATTTTTTAAAGATGTTTGGCAAAGCATAATTATGGAAAATCACTTGTTTTGTTGTGTGTTAGACAATTAGGACAAAGTAAAAATGCCTGCAATGAAAGGTTCTTGCTGATTGACATTTATTATTGTCAATTACAGGCAGTCAGAATACATCAATTCAGAAAATTGGTGGGCTTAAGTAACGATAAACTTCATCACTGACAAACTAAACACATGTAACTTGTTAAAAGAAACATTTGTCTCACCTCCCTAATTAATTGATCTGATTTGTCATACATGTTTCAGTACTTTACTCAGAGCATTTGTTTAAAAAATAGTTCTTGAAAGTTTCATGTGTAAAATTGGTGAAAATTTACACACATTTATCTCATTACTTGAAATATTTTGATACATTTTCCCCCAATTGTTCAAAGTTAAATCAATAATCAAAATGCGAATCAATTTGTTTTGTAAATATTTTTTACTTGTTTTTACTCCTAGTATAATTAACATAGATTATTACTTTTTAATTGGCATCTCAGTTGCTCTCTTTTTTAAAAAGAAAATGCAAGTTTTATGATATCAGAGTTTTTAAAATTAACTGTGATGCCTTTTCTAAGGAAAGGTTTGACTTTTAGGCGGCTGATTTCTATATCCACAGCAACTACAAATAAACCCATGTGTATTTGTCTGCAAATCTAATAAAATATTTTATAATATATTTTCATACTTAGATAGAACCACACCTTCATATATACACACTTATTTTCTCTTATACACACATCGTTTTGCAGGTACACAGAATTGCATGCCTACGAATATACTTAGATGTAATTACAACTGGAGATCTGCAAATACTGACACATATAGCCATTCATATATACACCGATTGTAAAGGTTTGTTTTAATGTCATTTTAAGTCTAAATCATGTCAACAATCCTATCTTCATTCGTATGACTTTGAATGTCGACTTTCATTTTAAAAGCCAATCCATCACATGGGTGTGTGTGCACTTTCTGTTACTCCATCTGATTCTCTCATTGGCTACTTGTTTTTTTTTTCTATCTGCATTCAATCAGTTTGTTCTCTAAAAATGACAAACCAAGAAAACAGGACCAATGGCCAACCCACAGCAATGGCTCAATGAAAATTGCTGCTCACTTTATTGGCAACAACAAATGAAATGTCAGAATTAATTGCAGAAAGATTGTGTGTGTGTGTGGATATTTGTATGCATTAAGTTGATGCAAAAGTTCCCAGCACTATCTTCTGAACAATGTTAGGGAACTCTTAGAAGTGTCTTTGAAGTTTACTCAGCTCTTTATTGCTTATGCATGCATACTCTTTATTAGTTGTTTTTGCTTTTGTTTTTGTGGAAAAGTGATAATTTTACTTTATTTTGGTGAAAATCATGGCTGAATATAAAATGTATCATTGAACACTTTTTAATTTGTGGGAGAAATTAAATGACTGAATCTTATGGTAATGATGCTGTAGGTGCAAGCGCATCTCAGGACTAGTTTGCAAAGTTCCAAAGCTAGGAAAATGGGTTCCACATGAACTTATTGAAACAAACATTGATCAGCATTTAAACACTTGTCTTTCTCTCTTTGCTTGAAACAGAAAAAAGTCATTTTTAGATAAAATAGTGACTGATGATGAAAAGTAGATTCATTACAAGAATCCAAAACAAAGAAAATCATGGCTAGATCCAGGACAGCATTCAACATCTCAACCTAAATGGAAACCATTTGAGGATAAAAGTTGTTTATGTGTAATGGGATTCAAAAGAAATTCTTTATTATGAATTGCTAGAACCTGAACAAACCATTACTGTGCAATGCTACAGTGTGTAATTCTCTCATTTAAATGATGCATTGGAACAGAAAAGACATTTTTCTGGACAAGGAAGTCAACCAATAATTTTGCTACATAACAATCCCCATTCTCATGCAGCAAATGAACATGGAGCTGTTCTTCCACATATGACATGTTCTCCACACCTGCCACATTCAGACTTTCACTTATTCTGCTCAATGTCACATTCCTTGTTTGGTCAGTGATTACAACAAGTTCAAGATATTCCTCAAAGAATTCATCATATCAAAACTTGAATCATTCTTTTATGATGGAATACATATAGAAAGCCAAGAAAAATAGTTTAATGACTGAATAATGATGCTAAGAATTTATATGAATAAAGAATGTTTCCAAAAATGCTGAAAACTTCTGTATCAACCTAATGTGTGCAGATATTTGCATGTGTATGTTTATAGAAATGTATGTACATATCTATGTGTATTTGTTAAATGATGATGATGACTATGCTCTTTCTGCATGCAGTCATACATATATGAGTAATCCTCACTGGATAAGCCCTGCTGGAAAAACTGCTATTAGAATTTAACTAATAATATTTTAAAAAGTTTGAAGCTTCTTTTTTTTAAAGGGGCTAACCCTTATAACGCAGGGCCCAGGTATTTATGTGTCCTTTGTCTTGTCGGATTTAGGTTTGTTGAGAAGCGGAAGCCACATCAGGTTGAACTCTGCACTTGTCTGACTAATGCATTTAGTCGACATGTTGATGTGAGCTGCTTCTTTGATTTTTCTCTGCTTCCAACATCATTCTCTGTTAATAATTTGGACTGCCTTTCAACTTATCACTTATATATTTTTTTAAACTTATATCACTTATCAAGATGTGGTCGGCCATAGCCGATTTTTCTATCTTGCCCTTGATTATGGCTTTTTTGTGTTTATCAAGTCTGACCTTGAGGGGGCGGCACGTTTCTCCGGTATAGTTTTAAAAAGAAGTTTTCGTAATTCTCTTTCCTGAACTCTTTATTAACAAAAACTTGAAAGAAGTTATTTGTTGTTATGGAGCTAGCATGTCAAATTAGGTAATCAGAGAAACAGTGACCTGTTGATAATCTACATTTTATTACAACTTCAAAGTTTGGCTCAACTTCATGTTGCACAGTCCATTTGAGATTCATGTAAGATTCCGCTTAGTCTTAAGAATATTCTGAAAGGAAATCAAAGTTCACAGAATTTTTATTGCCAAATCTCTGGATTTTATGCAGGTGTGATGTGGAATGGCAGTAGAAATGCTTATCATCTTTTGGTAATCTGCCAAAATTTTGTTAACTTCCCAACTTTAAGGTGAACATCCAGTTCAAATAACAAACTCCTACAACATTTAGCTGTAATTTAATCATTTGATACCACTGGGCAGAGCAATATGCGTGTGTGAAGAGTAAATATTTGATACTTTGGGTTTTTGTCTAAATTCCTAAGTTTTTTTGTTTACTTCACATAGATATTTAGTACACTTCACGTAAATATTATAAACATGTTATCAGGTATATTTTTCATGATATTGAATTTTCTTAGGATTTTCCCAATTAGTAGGATACTGATGGTCTTAAGAAAATTAATCACAATATTTTTAAGGTACTACCTACATGTACAGTAGCAAGGTTGATTAATTTTCGGTCAAATAAAGCCTTTGGTCCTGGTGATATAAACTTAATTGAGAAAAATCAAGAGTTCTGTTTGAATTTCCTTGAGGGTGTCCTGATGCAATCGTTCTTATATCAAGAATGGTTTGAGAGCACAAAATGTTTTGATGAAAAATTGGGTCTAAAAATAAAAAATAAAAATAATAAATACTAATATTAGCTCAGTTTAATTCCAGGTGTTTAAGTGTCACCTGAGTAGGAATTAAGCAGTGAACCTCACAGACATCTCAAGCAATGACACATACATTTTTAGAAGGTTCTAAATAACAACAAACACTAGTTTATGATTTTCAAATATATGTAAGTTATTGGCAAAATAAACCACATTTTCAATATATGATTCTAATTCTAATTAACAAAAACAATTTTTACAATTAAGGTACTTAAAAATAATGATAGGATTTTGAATAATTTCTTTCTTCCTAAAAATCTATGTTTATCTATATCATGATATGTTTTTGTTCTAGGAACTAAAAATTATTTGTTGCATTTATAAAATTATAACCAAATTTTTTTGATAACAATCATTTGCCCTAGTTAGATTGACTACTGCTTTTTTAAAAATTACTCATTTTCTTCATTTGGCTTAGTATTTATAGAAATCCTTATAAAGACAGTATATATACACACACACACTCTTCAACACGTGTGTATAGGCATCTTTGATGCATTTCTTATCAAGTTATGTCTATAAGTATAATTAAAGAATACTTATTGTAACAATTGGTTCTCTCTGCTAGACAAGAGAATTGGCACAAACAACTACATACAAAATGAATATCAACTACAGTTCAAGTTTCCTTGATAACAAAATATATATAACATTCTGAATATACTAATTATAGTCTTATGCTGTATGTCAATCACTTGAGATTTGTACTTACACAACATAATGCTAAAAGCTTATAATTTCACTTTCTTTTTATGCCACTCATGTTTATCTACTTCACACAAGAACTATCAATGGTCTTGGTATAATTACTCTGAAAATATGAAGATGTTGATTTTGTTCACTTCTCCATGTTCAATAGATCAATAACTTGTTAAAATTGGAAAGAAACTCTAAACAATCATTGTACTACTAACAGCATTTTCTCTTTTCTTTAAAACTTTGGAAGTTCGTTTCTTTATTCACATTTACGATTTGGGACG
>VCCN01001303.1:5058704-5073531 GCA_006491835.1 Architeuthis dux
TTTCTAAAAAAAAATATCATCTCATAGAAATTCAAATATATCCATGAATCTTTTTACGGGTAATGACTAGTATATTATAAAGAATTTTCCATGGCTATCTGTAGTGATGCAATGAAAGAGCAAAAATCCTTATATGAGTATTCATTGAGAATGAACTGAACATGTATTGCAGAGCTTAGTAAGTATATTATTATTAATAATAATTATAATGATCATGTTAACTGTTCTCTAATGATGAAAGAGATGAGTAGGCTTTCTTTGTTTTTCACTTGAATTATTTGTTCACCACATTGACAAGAGATTTGTTAGATCTTAATGGAAAATAGCAAACCCACGCAGCCAAGTTGGGTGCAGAGCTGTCCACATCTTGCTGCTTTGAAATTCACCTTTCTTTCAATGCAGCCAGACATAAAATGACAGACAATAACCCCTGAAGGAGTCTGCTTCTGACAGCAGATGGAAATCTTTTCTTGCTGAAGAGAAAAAAAAAAGGAATTCCCTACTTGGTAACATATCAAAATAATTCCTATTCTTCTCTTATCTTTCCAGTCTGCTGCTTTGGCATAAATCTGGACAAATCAGCTACTTTATATTTAAACCCAGGGTTAATTCCAAGGATTCTTTATTGACAAATAAGATGGGAGTGAATAAATAAAAATAAAAAATAAATAAATAAAATAGTATGTGCGATTCAAAATGTATTAACACATGATCCTGAAGCTGTCATTCCAAATACCAGTGAGAAAACAAGGAGAAAAATTCTTCAGTATTCAATGTGTCCATAATTTTAATGCTTTTTCTTTTTTTCCACTCTTTGTTTTAATTCTGTTCTCAGACAGTAAATCTCTTGCATTCTTCAAAGAAAAATATATTAAAGCTCCTAATAAAAACAAATTTAAAGAAAAAACATTACTTTTTAAAATTAAATTTAAAATTATTAAATTATTGTGACAAAATATTTGAATATCTGATCTGAGCAGTTTCTTCAGAGTGATCTGTTCATCTTTGTAATACTTATCATTTTTATTCACTCATAATCACCTCATTACTGGTTTCATTTAATATACACTTCTATATTTCAATGCATTCTCCTCTTTTCAATGAATAAAAAAGTATTAAAGATTCAAATTTAAGATTTACAGGTTTTGATTTGTAT
The DNA here is from genome assembly GCA_006491835.1 of Architeuthis dux. Taxonomy (NCBI): domain Eukaryota; kingdom Metazoa; phylum Mollusca; class Cephalopoda; order Oegopsida; family Architeuthidae; genus Architeuthis; species Architeuthis dux. Next base: position 5,059,861 of record VCCN01001303.1, read on the forward strand.
TCGGATTTTGATTATTTTTGTATAGCCAAATTTTGCTGGGTGTTCAAAGATTATATATAAATACACTTTCACACTTCCATATATCCTTGATCAATATATTTATAAATTTCAATATAGCTGATAGAAGGAATAAATTAGAGAGTGGCCCATTAACCACTCAACTAGAATGAGTGCTTAAATGATAGAAACCCTGCTATGTTGTCAAAATCATTATAGCTGTCTTAAGTTTATGAAAAGAAACATTTTTTCTTCTTTTTTTTTTTCTCTTATATTTTCTACAGGCTATTTCTAAAATATATTCAGTAATTAAAATGATTTTGAATCAGATTAAATCATCAGTGAACCATTTTGACTGTTGTAAGCAATTAATTTTTCCCATTTTCTTAGGTCTTTTGTATTATAGGCCTAAATATTTGAAGATTTAAATTCTGCAAATATTGCCTGATTTTTTAATGTTTTACAAAGAATTTTCAAGAATCAAAATTGTATTCATCTCTTTGTACAACATTCTTCTTCTTGATTCTCTAATTTAGAAAAAGGAAAAGATGGAAAATATGTTTGATATGTCTTTAATGTAATGACTTAAACTGAAATTATGACAGAGTAACCAAACTTTGATTGAAGACTTTTGGGTTAGTTTCTGACAAAAAGAACCATAAATCTGTCATCTTTCATTATTCAACTTTGAAACCTATAAGTTTCACTTGAAGTGCGCCCATGTGCATGAAAACCACAAAGTAGTCATATAATCATCAACTTTTGGGGAATCATATGCTATGGTCTTAAATTTCTGTCAAAACAAAAGCTGCAATGGTCCCAAAGTGCAAAACTCTGCAAAATATTTATAGTACTATGTATCACAGATTTTACAACGATTTAACTGATTGGCTAGGGAATATCCCAAGTTTGAAATGAATTTTAGATGAATATTTAGTAGTGAGTGTCACTGATCAGGCATCAGAAATATAATTTCAAACATCTTTGCTCTAATCTCTGGCTTATACTTAAAAATGTAATGTTTGAATTTTTTATGAATCATTTACAATATTCAAATAGTTTCCTGGAAGAATACCTAGTATTTTTTTGTGATGCAACTATTTTGAAGTATTTGGAACTCTGTAAGAACCAGAAAATGCTCAGAGAGTGCATGCCTCTGCCAACTCGTACACTAACTCAATGGAAAACATATTCCTGGATTCACCCCAAAATGTAATCACTTCTTCCCCAGCCCATGGCTCACCCTGCCACAAATTTTCATTGAAAACTTTTGGAGATATGTGAACAGGCATGAGCGAATAAATACAAAATATTTTAAATATCTCACAATCAAAAACAAATTCTTGGATCAACCCCAAACTTTAATCATTTTCTTACCCCATTGCCCACCCGTCCACCAAATTTCATTGAAAACTATTAGAGATATCATGTGGAAGGTGAGAAAAGATACAGGGTAATACATATATCTCTTCAACTTCATTGGCAGAGGCAAATAAACATCTCACGTTTCCTTATAAATGAACTACACGTTTAGATTTACCAGCATTTGTTTATTCAAAGTCTAGCATAAGCAATAATAGGTTTCGAAGTCACAAACCAAATAGGTAATTAAAAATACAGTGATTTGTCAGCTTATTCTCTCTCCATTACATTGCCTGATAATTTATAATGTACCTTATGTCGGTCAATAGATACCATGCAGTAATTAGACCAATATAGGTTTCTACCCATTGTTTCCCAGCTCCTCATCTTTTATGATGAGCATGAGTTACATAGTTTAGTAGGAGAAGGTATAGCAATATTTGTCTCTGCTTGACCATTCCCTCTCTAGGCTAGTCTTGAAAGTGTTCATATTCTCTGCAGTGACCATGGTTTCACTCAGGCTGTTCCAGTCCATGGTCACTTGTATAGTGGTTTTCTTGTGCTAGTTTCAGGTTGCATTTGAAGTTTGTGTGGCCTCTAGTGTGCCTGTTTGGGCAGATAGGGCAACGACAGTAAGTGTTGATTGGTCAGGATGCGGTAGGTTTCTATCACATCAGCTCTTCTGTGTCTGTATGCGAGAGTTGGTATACTGAGCTGTTGCAGTCTGCTAGTTAGGTTAGGTCCTTCAGTCAGTTTAGTGGCTCTCCTCTGCACTTTTTAACTTGTAATTTTTCCATCAATTAATGAAAGGCAACCAAAAGAACAGTTTTGTTTGCTCCACATTTCTTTGAATATTAAAGCTGAAAAGTTGTCTACCATATTGTGTGTTTATATGAAGAAAAGATTCTGGCCTTCTGAAATTTATTGAAATTTAGGTTGGTGATAGCTGAATAATTATAGCCATTTGAAAGCTCAAGTTGTCACCTATTTGGTAATGACTCAAAAGAACTCACATGATCAAACACACATTGCTGCTTAAATATGTTTAGACTGCATTCATTAATTGATATGTTGATTCTTCAATGAATAGTGTCAAAGTAGAAGACAAAGATGAATGGTAAAGGTTAAATAATCCTCTTTCTTACACATCAGAAACAGAAAGGCAAAACTGTAACAAAGATTTTTATGCCTGGCTTTTCTGTATCAATGCATTTAGGTGTATGTAAAATCATTGATACCAAAAATATTTATTGATATTAGGTCTTATATGCACTATATTCATTGAAACGAGTTTGATTTATTTAGCTGTTTCTAGTACAGTGATTAATATGTTAGTCATGAATCTAGGACAAATTGCCCGCGGTCTGGACAAGTTGGCCACAGATAACTTGGCCACGAATATTTCAAATCCGGACATTTTGGTCGTTTTTCATTTTTAAAGGTGAAAATGACTATCTAGACAGGATTTAAAATGAAATAGCATCAAAATATATAAATCTAATGCAATTTAAGTTAATTCATGTTTGTTGTTTAGTGTTTTATATATCTTTTTTCAACTTTTTGTAGCTAGTTTTTGTTTATTTTCTTGAGTAATATTATTTAAGCTTGTTTTTGATTTAATTAAAATGTTTTACATTTATGATCTTACTGATCGAATATTTGATAAAAAATAGAAAAGCATTTTGTTAAATAGGTGTAGTACAACTGGCTTTTTGAGAACTTATTGTAAATTGCATTAGCTTTATATGTTTAGATTCTATTTCGTTTGAAATCCCATTTAGATTTGAAATATTGGTGGTCGACTTGTCCGCAGCTGATTTGTCCGGTTACCGTTAGCCATGGTCATGATGTTAATCATGATTTTACTTTTCACAGTACTTGGGATGCCAAGTTAAATGTACTGGATCACTGGTGGATAGTAACAGTACACTGTTACCATCTCTAGTTTCCTGTATCACTATACATGTATCCTTGTCAGATTCCAGGTACCTAAGATCTTTGCTCTTACATGATTGATCGAGAAAAGAGTGGGTGAATGAACACTTGAGCAATCCATTCTCCCAGAACTATCTTAACAGCAAAAATCTGTTACACTCACTATCAACCTTGATAGGGACCAATCAAAGTGAATATATGTCATACAAATATATACTTATGTATAATATTATACCAGTATTTTATTAAAATCTACAGTACCTGGTCGTTATTAATTTTTATTTACAAATATTGCTAGTCTATAACTTCTATAGACTGGTTCCTGTATTAGTACAAAACTGAGAACAGTTTTATCTAAATTTAAGTTTATGAAAATATTTACAAAAATGAAAATTGTTCCAAGTATTGGGTTGGGCAAGAAGTTCATCCTGTTTATTAAGTAAAAATAAAATTATTTTTCTAAATTTTCAACATTAACTTTATTGAACAACATAATTACCTTTTTTCTACAATATTTTAGGCAACTTCTTAATTACATCCTCCCAGAACATTTTATTGTTCGCAACATGGAACTTCTGTACATGTTTTTTACAGTTTTCCAAGGAATTGAAATCTTTCTCATAAAGAGAATTTTATAAAGACGGGAATAAATGGTAATCTGAAGGTGAATATGATGGATGAGTAAAAACTTCCCAAACAAGCTGTAACTATTTTTGCCTGGTCACCAAAGAAACATGTGATCTGGCATTATCCTGATGGAATATTACACTCTTTCTCTTAACTAATTCTAAATGTTTTTCATTGATTACTGCTTTCAATTGATCTAATTTGGAGCAGTATTTATTCAAATCAATTGTTTAGTTCGCCAGAAGGAGCTCATAGTTGAAGACTCCCTTCTAATCCCACCATGTATGTAGCATCAGCTTCTTTGGATGGAGACTGGCTTTTGGTATGGTTAATGGTAGTTCATTTTGGTATGGTTAATGGTAGTTCATTTTGGTATGGTTAATGGTAGTTCATTTTGGTATGGTTAATGGTAGTTCATTTTGGTATGGTTAATGGTAGTTCATTTTGTTTGCCCTATGATCTCCTGCATTTCACTTTCTTGTAAAGTATTCAGTTTTCATCACCCATCTCACTTTGTTTAAAAAACGGAACATTTAAATATGGTCCAGTAGGTTTTTTTTTTTGCTTAACTTATGAAGAAGTTGCACATCAAAGCAACTAATGTAACCAAATTGGTGCAAATGAAATCAAGGTATGCCTGTATATTATTAACTTTGTTAAAAGTTTATATAATTATGATTTTCCTAAAACAATGCTTGACCATGTTTGATCCATGATTTCATTTAATGTCTGTAAATATATTCTGGATTATTATATTGTATAGGGTATAAAGCTTTGCTCTTTTGTAAACTCTACCTAATTTGCTGACAATTATATCCAGTTCAGTGAAGAAATGCATAAGCTCTTTTCTCATTCTCTATTTACGACATGTTTGCTATATTTCTGCAGATACAGGTCACTGCCGCAAAGATCAACCTAATAGTAATGAACTTAATTAACAAATTTCAAGAAATAGCTATGCATTTGTGCATGAGGACAATAATGACTTTACATCATTTGCCTAAATGAGTTAATCAAGAAACGTTTATTGAGTTGTAAACTCTTGGGAAGAGAATTTTCAAAAACTCCCCTGTACTCTACTCTTTAGAATATTTATGACAATTTGGAAAATTTATTTAACATGTTTCACCTATTCTTATTCTATATCCAATTGATAATCATCTTGTCAACATGGAAAATGAAAAGACAAACCTACAAATGAAACAAAATTATTTTAATAAAAGGATTTATACAGGACATTGTAGCCACCACAGTATAAACCAAAAATGATGGAATCTATGCAAATCACTAATATCTGCCTTGTCCATAACGTCATGATGCAAACCATTCTCTGAACGCTATTTTTAAAACTTTTGTTTTCAACTGCATATCATTATTTCTGAGGAAGCCAAATTGTCATAAATATTCTAATCTTGTTGGAATCTGTATCCAATAGAAACTCACTCAATTTGTATTATTTAAAATAGTGTAAAGTTGATGGGACAGTAAAATGCACTGAAACTAACAAACGATTAACAAGAAAAAATAATTAAAGAAAGCTCAACCCTTATTATTTTTAGTATTGCTATATACCATAGATGCTCATGTAATATCCCACCTGGCTTGGGATCATATACCCCAAACCTCCTTTAGTATTGCTATATACCATAGATGCTCATGTAATATCCCACCTGGCTTGGGATCATATACCCCAAACCTCCTTTAGTATTGCTATATACCATAGATGCTCATGTAATATCCCACCTGGCTTGTGATCATATACCCCAAACCTCCTTTAGTATTGCTATATACCATAGATGCTTATGTAATATCCCACCTGGCTTGTGATCATATACCCAAAACCTCCTTTAGTATTGCTATATACCATAGATGCTCATGTAATATCCCACCTGGCTTGTGATCATATACCCAAAACCTCCTACCATTAGGGCTCCTAAGCGCACCTTATTTTCTCCTTTTTCCCCTTCATTTCATTTCTCATCATTCATTCTATTATTTACATATTTTTTTCAAAAAACTGGTAATTTAAAAGATTTTGGCCAATCTTTTTGTCTAACCTCTCTTATTGAATGAAATCCATGTTTGCTATTGTCATACAGCTCAATTTAGATAATCTATTGGCTCTATTTGTCAGGCTTAAAAACATCCAAATGAATAGAAAAAAGAAATTTGGTCAGCCTGCATTTGAAATTTCATGAAAAATGTCATCTTTCTCAAATTTTGGTATTCACACATTAACAGAAAATTCTATTTCTACATTATACTGACCACACTGACATTAAATTGAGACTCTCACAGTAGATCAAAAGTGTTTTTTTTTTCTTTCTTTCTTTCTTTCTTTACTTTTGATCACCCTAAGTACAGCCTTTCTGCCACTTCTCATATAAAAAGGTTAGTAAGAAGGGAGTTATTTATGCCAGTGTTAAGTGAACATTTGTTTAAAACTATAATGTAATTATATTAAGTGCCTTACTGGGTAACTTTAATTACTATTCCAGCTTTATGTAATGGGATTAGTTAGTTAATATAAGTTCTGGTGACCTTGATATACAAATACATAACCTCCTTTAGTATTGCTATACCCATGCACCCTCACACTTTTGTGAGACATATCACAATCCAAAGCACCTAATTAAGCATATACCTAAAATGACCTTAAATCTGGGGTTACCAGATTCATCAAATAAAACTCACACAAGTAACCTGAAAAGCATGTCACGTGTGATTGCCAGGCCAAGTAAATTAAAACTTAGAGATTTTCCGATTACATTAGCCAACCGATTCATTAAAGAAACCCAATGCTTTAACAATCACACCAAACATTCGAAACTATCGTTCCTCGACACCATGCATGTTTGCATATATTTGTATATCTACAAGTATATGTTCACTAAAGGGTTTCCAAACATGTTAGTTATTATATTTCTCCATTTTTATTTTTGTTAGATAAAGTATTATAAATCATTATTATTTAAATAAAAAGTAGTCATACAAATTAAAATAATAATGATGTTAGTTATTGTTTTATGTTTACTTGTATCAGCATATCTTTATGCTATCATTCAATGAAAACTAAATCATTACTAACTAAAATTAAAACATTTTAGCTGAATTCAAGACACTGTATTCACCTAGATACACATATACCAGGATCTACCGTAAGATCGCCCAGGGCAGTAAAATGGAAAAACAGTCAAATTTGGGTGGAAAAAATGGACCAAATAATAGCTCAGGGCCATTATTCAAAGGCCATCACAACTGCTAAATTGAGCATAATAAAACAATAAAAGTTACAACTCAAGTGTTTTTATTCACTTAATTATCAATCAGCAACTCATTTTAATTGTATTTGGTACTGTGGACAGTGTTTTCTTTTTAAGTTGCCACAAGAGCTGAACATATATAAACGCCCATGGGCGATCTATCCGGTGAGCCATCTTACGGTAGATCCCAGTAGATCAACAATCTCATGATAATAGATGATTGTCTGATCTTGTAATTCTCAGAAAGTTCTCGGGATTGCTGTATTAAATAATTACTTTCCAAAATGTTATCATTGGCTTTGTTATTTTTGTCTCTGTTGTTTTTAAATTAAAAATAAGGAATACTTTTATTCTTTGTTTTTTTTATCCTTAAAGTTTAAACTTTTCTTCACTATACTTTTGTATTAGTTTTGTATTCTTTAGATTTTAAAATATAAACCTCATCTACTTTAGTTTAAATCAACTTGACTCTCACAAACATGAAATGGCTTTCTCAGATTCTTAATAAACATTTGCATGAACTTGTTCAGGTTCCAAAGGTTACCACTAAAAGATTTGCTCTTAACAACATTTTAATATATATATATATAACAATATAGATAGCTGTAGGCATGCAAGTAGAATAGAACTACTAAATAGGTATAGAGATATTTCTGTTAAGTAAGATTGAACATTTTTGTTAAATATTTCTTAAACTTATAATTAATGCTGGCTAATTGTAAGAGGATAAGCTTTTGATGTAAAGAAAAAAGTACAAGTGGGATTTATTTAGAATCTGATAGTATGTTTGATTTGTATGTTTGCAGTTTCTTCATTAATTTTCTGGCTGATATGTTAATACCCTTTTTCGTCTGAAAAGAAAAGAACCGTAACTGTTCCCATCTTAGTGTTATGTTAGGATCAGTAAGAGATGTATAGTCTGAATACTTACTACACATTCTTTGTCTAAGAGGATTGGTAAGAGTCATTGAATGATTTTTAATTAAATAATATATAGAACTAATTTCATTACTTTGGAAAGCAAAGGAGTAATGTATACATATGTATTGTCCTAGTTTGTGAAATATATCATTGAATGGAAAAAAGAAAAGTGCTTAGATATTTTTCAATCTTCTGTCCCTTTACCCTGATTGTAAATTTGAAATAGCTCTGATATTCTACAACCAGTGTTTATTATCCTCATTTCTTTATGAATTACTTGAAGAACTGACCATTCAACTCTTGATAATCTTTTGTGCATAGTGAAGAAGATAGAAAATTATCTCTTTTTAAAAAGAATCATCCAGATATTCATTTAAAAAATATATTCATATTTAAAAATGAACCAATTTCACTTACTCTAACCAATTCTACCTTTTTTTGGGAAGTCTTCTTTTGTCAGTGAATCTAAGGAAACAAGGTCATCTCTCTTCTAATGAGAAGGAAATTGATGCAGGTTACAAGATCACAATATATGTAAAGTTTGATGCAGGTTACAAGATCACAATATATGTAAAGTTTATCCTATATATGTTATTGCAATCGAGTGATGTTAAATTTTGAAATATTTGACTGTAACTTCAAAGATCACATTTGGGCATAGACAGAAAATTTCACTATAACAATAAAATAATCAACAGCAAAGCTTGAACCTGTAGACCAGATTAAGTGCAAAAGTTAGTTTGATTAAATAGGATGTCTACATTTATATAGGTTCAGTTTATGAATAGCATAGCTTTGTCTATATAGTAAGTAAAATGCATAAATAAAGAATATGAATATTTTCTCTTGCATCAACAATAACTGTATTAATCTTTTGGAGAATGTTTTAACAAAATTAATGCATAATATTTAATTTGTTGTTTTTATAAACCAATCGACTGGACTATTGATGTAATTTTTGTATGCTTTTGCCACTGGAATTGGATGATTCCTAGAGTTGTTTGACAAAAGCCAATAAAGAATGAGATCAATCGTCTGAACAACCAATGATGACTCATCTCAAAATTATGCAAATGGATAGTTACATTTTCAGTTTGTTACCAGAAAAGAACTACAAAGAGAAAATAACTAAAGAATGAAAAACCAATTATCATTCTTCAAAAGAAAACCTTAATTATTTATCTGAAGACTAGTGATCATAAAATACTTTTGCTACTGGTGACTAAAATGTACCAGTTTAAACTATAGGGGCATTGAAAATAATTTTTCATGTGCACTTGTGATGGCCTCAAACAAAAAGTCATGCAAATATATTAGATTTAATCTTAGTGAATGAAAACAGTATGTTTAGTGGTGTGTGAATTGTTTGTTATTCTGACTGTGTTCTCACACTTGGGTCAATATGAATCATTGATTTGTTCTTTGTGCTGTTAAAACATTTGGCCCCCTGGTCCCTGTATTTGTGTGTGCATGACTGGGTCAGTGAAGTTTATATCAACAGGAATTGAAGCTATAGTTCTGCTTACCTGCCAGTCAATCTCTTCTCTATGCAAATGTCTATATAGACATTTATTGCTTTCTTTGAGAAAAGCAAATCTTCATTGCAATTTGCATTCCTTGTTTTCACAAGTCATCAGTCTTGTCCCACCTGCAGCTGTTGTCTATATTGGAGCAATGATCCTTTTTAAGGAGTTTAATGTTTTACACAGCTCAAAAATGAAATGGAACTGTAGGGTTTATGGTAATCTCGGATTAGGAATCGAGTGCCCTTTTAAAAGAGGAATAATTAAAAACAGGAGATGTTATTTCTCATCTTAGCATTATATAAGCATATATAGAGAGACAGACACATACACACATTGTTGGAATTAGATGGAATTTCTATATAACTTTGCTGATGAATATTGACTTGATTACCAACAAGACTATATATAGTATTTCTATATAATATGCTTCAGTAAGAAAATATATGAAATACTTTACTTTTTTTACTGCAAACATTTGCCAACCATTACAGTTTTCTATTGTAAATGCAAACAGTAAATAATAATAAATATGTAAAATAAATGCCAGATAGTTGCCATGAGTAGTTATGTCATAGTGGAATGAGATGTGCACTTTCCAAATGTAATAATAAAATTCCAATTCAATTGTTAATCTACAATCTGCAATTGGATGCTTCATCTCAAGAAGCCTGTAGCTTGACTCTCTTATCCACTGTGGCAGACATAATTAAATCATCCTACAAAGCTTTTTTCTTTTCATACAAGGTCACAAACAAAATGGCTGTTTTCGACTATTCTGTAGTTGGTTCTGTTTGTCTCTCTGCCAGTCTGTGTCCTGTGGTTGGGTTTTCAGAAAATTTTCCCCAAGGATTGAAAGACCTCAGATTATATTTTTTAAATTATGAATTTTGTTTTTGTGAATTATATTCTTCTGACTCAACCTCAGAGCAAGCAAAAATATTATCCAACATTAAAGAACTTTCAGTACTCAAACAAACCATTTTGTATATATCAAATGTAGAGTAAAAACATTACAATGTGCTTTCCTAATAAGTTAACTGCATTTTGGGTGGTATACAGTTATCAGATATTAAGATGTTTTGAACGTATTATCATATAAGATCAACTATCGCTTTTATTGTATTTTTTTTTAAAATGAATACATAATATTACATGATATTAATATCTGTAGCATCAATCTTTCACTAATTTTTATTTTTATTACTATATGTTCATAGAATCCCTAGAAACATCATTTTATAGGATTAAGATGTTTTGAATGTATTATTGGCCACTTACCAATTATTTATTTGGTTTATGTTTAAATTCAGTAAAAAATCAACTTACGGTTACAACATAATGAAATTTATTGACATTTTTTAAAGCTTACTATTCATTCTGTTTTGGGTTTTTTTTTCACTCTAATGAATGTTCTATTTTGATTGGAAAACCCGTACTTGGCTACTTTTTCATTTTGATATGAATAGTTAGAATAAAGTATACAGTATTCATAAGAAATAAATCTTTCTTTAAAAATATGTTATCCAGTATTCATGAGATAAATTTTTTTGCAGAAGTTTAAAAAAGTTACAATACCAGATAAGGAGATGTTGAAAATGGCCTAAACAGCTGTAACATGTGCACCAGAAGACATACACAAGACAGAAATACATTCATAAAAATGTTCATTTTAAAATCTTACGGGTTTTTTTAAGTTTTCGAATTTTAACATTTATAACATCCAGAACACTGAAATTGAAAATAATTTTCATTTTCAATAGCAGATAAAAATATTTTATATTAAAAAATAAGAATATAAAATATATGAACATTTTGGTGCATGGATTTGCAGAATTTTTATTTAAAACTTTTTGTCATTTATTCTTTTGAAATTTGAAATTTCTCACATTTTCACTTATGAGAACATATTCAAATGATATTTTGAGCAATGTTCTCATCAAGTTAAACTTAAGATGATTAAAACATAAGCAGGGATAACAGCCAGAAATTATTTATGAATCAAAGGAATCCTGTCTTATAAATACCAAATTGAAACTGAGATTTCTGAATGCTATCAGAATGGCTGCATAAGATTCTTCTAATGGCTGATGCTGACAAATGAACTCAACTGAGCTTCTTTTGCCAAGATTTAAATAAATAAGTATTCTAGGAAGTCACTCCAATCCATTCTACTGCAGTGTTTGCTTACCAAGCAAAAGATTGATATCTGGATTTAAAATTTAAAATTTTGGACTTGTTGCATCGAAACTGTGTCAGTGTTTCTCCCCTCCCCACTACATATATGTAAGATTTTCTCAAGTTTCTACTACCTTCAAATTAGATAATTTATGAATATTCAGAATATAGATGTGGTAGATTAATCTGGCTTAAATTATGTCCTTTGAACCTCATTCAATTATTAATACTAGGGTTGGATTGTTGTGGATGGCCTAATTGTCAAACTCCAGGACAAAGTAAGGGTTGACTTGACTTTCTTATGTAGCAAGAACAATCCTCACCAAAACTAAGGGAGTAAACCGATATGTAAAACCTCCATTGCCCTACCGTGATTTGAACTCATAACCTAGTGGTCGCTAGCCTGGTGTGTTACCACCTGTGCTAAACTGACAAGTCTTACACATCTCCCAAATTTATAGTAGAATTATGCAAGGATGTAGTAGTAGGAGCAGAGCTTGACTCTGGAGCAGCCAGGCTTTTCCCCTTTTGTTTCTAACTAGTGTTGTAGTGAGTTTACGGTTTGAATACATTAAAACAGAATGATGTTGTTTTATTGTTCTCTAGAAGAGTATTGCTCATAATCTTATGAATATCTCCCAGATTTGTGTGGATGTTATTTGAGGCTACTCTAGTTGCCCAATGACCTGGAATCATGAGGTTAATAGATTAATTTCAAGTAACAAGAATGTTAATTCAATTATCTCAGTGGATTGCTACTTCTGTATTTGTGGGTTAAGTTTCTTTCATCTCTAAGCTGTGCAAAATATTTATATTTACCTTCTATTTTGTGCGACATGTCATGGAGAAGAATTGGTCCTTTTCGATTGACCAATATTGGATGTAAACGTTGCAGTTCTTGGTGCATTTTGTTGATTTCTTGGCAATACTTCTGTTTTGCCAGTATTCAAGAAGTTGTAGCAGATTATTCCACTTGCTGACCACCAAACAGTGACCATAATCTTCTTTTGATGCTGGTTTGATTTGGGGGAAGTGTTTTGGCGCTTCACTTCTGTCCAGCCACTGTGCAGAATGCTGTCAATTTTTGTACAGAATCCATTTTTCATCACATGTCACAATGCAATCAAGAAATGGATCGTTTTTGTTGCGCAAAAGAAGCACATAATGGATTTCGTAACAGCAAATATTTTGATTTTCATTCAGCTCGTGCGGCACCCATTTTTCTAGCTTGGTGCAAAATAACAAAAACTGCAATTATTTTTTAACTAACTTAATAGTTACACATATCAGATGTTTATGTGTATGTGTGTGTGTGTGTGTGCCAGCTGCAGTATCCATCCCTAGTCTATTTCTCTCTTTTAGGTTATGATGGGAGACAATAATATCACTATCTTATATTTTTACAATATCAGATGTTGTTTTTCTTTATGAGAATTAAAATTCACAAAAATGGTCATTCGTTTCTGTACAAATCTGACTTTGTTCGCAGGTTATCATGTAAAAGGTTACATTTCAAATATACTTTGACCCTAAGGAAATCTGATCAAATTTAAAATTAAAACACCCCTGATTAGATTAGACCAGTTAAAACTAAAGCTATAAACACCTCACCTCCTACTAACTCATTCACAGAATCACACTCACACACACACTAACCAAAGGCCCTAATAATATAAACAACAACAATAGATATTCATGACTCAAAATGATTTTTTTCTTTCACTTCCAAAAGATGTGCTAAAGATGACAAAGAATAAAAAATAATGAACTCGTTTGTACATATACTCCTGGTTTGTCTTAAATTTATTTGTACATTCTCTCTCTCTGTATATATATATATATATATGATAATTATAATGACACTT
>VCCN01001303.1:5074696-5105264 GCA_006491835.1 Architeuthis dux
TATAATGACAATTAGTAAACAAGACAATAGTCAGTGGGACCTATTCCCTGCTGGATTTTAACCATACTTATGAAGTAAACATCCTTCCTGCCAATATCTGTTCCTTTTGAACTATATTTTCTTTTCTCTAGAACTGTACACTTTCAACTTCTTACAACTGTCTGTGTCCTTGCAATCTTTGCCAACTTCCCATGTTGTTGACAGAAAAGTCCTAATTTCACTTCTGACTGTTAACTCTCCATATATTGGCATGAGTCACGCAGCCAGAATGATTTCCCTTTCTTGAGCAAACATGCTGTGAATTTTCCTTGTGGATTCATTGATTTACTTGCTTGTCTATTGAATGCAAATCATTTAAATAACTTTCATTTCAGCTCACACTATTACCAATGATTGCATTATAAGCAAACATCCTAACTTGGAATTTTTGACTGTCACTATTTGTGATATGTCATCCACTTTAGATCTTCACTTACAACTAGCAGTCACACTTTTCTTACAGAGTAGAAATTGCATCTCTATATGATATAAAAAAATAATAGTTTAGTAAAATCTTTTAAATGCTTACTCTGTAGACTTTCTTTAATATTTTTCAAAAATGACTTATCACATACATATTTTGCAGTGTAGGTTTCTGCAGATTCCTTAGATGGGCTATAGCTGTCAGAAGATTTAGTTAGTCTCCCAAGATATGATAAAATACTGAAAGATGCTAATTTTTTATTTTTTTCCTTTTATTTTTAATAGTTATCCTTTTGATGCTGACCTTGTTCAACTACTCAATTTAGCATTCATTCTTTTGTGACTAATGTACAACCGACAGAGAAGAATCCGTAAGCATTTACAAAACTAATGTATATGCACATAGCATTATTAGCATTAGCTCAGTAAAACTCGATCCTAACAGATGTTGTTTTTGCTTAGAGCACACGAGCGTTACAAATAGTCACTTTTTCACTCCATCTTATGCATATTGTGGATTTCAAAACTATTTCAATCTGTTAAATAAAAGAGCTTTTTGCTGAAGTTTAAAGTTAAATTGTATCTTTAGGTAGTTTGCTATAACAGGCACGATTAACTTGTGATGAGACTTGGACTTCTCTATTGCCATTTAGATGATCATACATATGCCAGTCACCTAACTAGTTCTAACCAAACAGAACATTGCTTCAGTTTAGCAATCAAGTGAGAACAGTATCACCAATGTATTATGACTTTAATCAAATACTTATTTGTAAATGTGTTGAAAACCCTTTGAATAGGTAAATTTAACATTAGTTTTATTGTCATTATATCAATTCTCACTGATAGTAGCAGTAGTTACAGTATTCTGAAGGTAATCCCATATTTTATGGAGGGGTTTTGGTGTGGAGGTGTTATTCATATTTGCACGTCTGCTTGTTTGTCTGGTTTTTCACTGTGCAACAGGTGAGAACAGCAATGATGAAAACCTTCAATGTTACCACTCCCGATCAGGCCACCCACAATGTCTGTGCTCTATGCAACCATTGACAGTATTTGGAAGGAGTCATTTTAATTTTTTCCTTCTCATCACATGACATACGCACACGCGGACACACACACACACATAGCAGTGCTTTGTGCCATTGCATTGATGGGTCAGACAAGTTTGTGTTATTTGTTTCCATGGCAACTGATGCAGCATTCTGAAAGGATGCCTCAGAGACTGGCAGACGAGACTTTGCAGACTGTGTCTACACCATTCTTATTTATGTAAATTGATAATTTATATTTGATCAGTAATGCAGCTGACAACTTTGCACAACCTCAGAAATGGCTTAACTCTATACCTACAGTTTTAGAAACAATCGTAGGTGTGTTGCTAGGCTCATTAGTATATATCAGTGGCATGATCATACTTTAGTTTCATGCTCTTTTTTTTTTCATTGTTTAAAAAGCACTAGTGCAGTGCCTGTTCCAAAGGTGCATGTTTGGAAGGGGTCAGACTTTATGGTGTGTCGAGCAGCCTGCCATAATTTTCATGTAAAATAATTTTGAATGAAATACTTGTGTGTAACCATTATTAGTAATTAGCAGTAAGTAACGATCGATGCAAAATGTAGTCAAGGGAGATAATTTATAGAAACTAGGAAGAAAGTGATGGTAATATTGTCGCCAGCGGTTTTTTTTCCGACCCCTGCCAAAAAACACAATGGTCTTGTCAAGTGCTAGGAGAGGCAGTTACAGTAGTAATGCTAGGAGAGGCAGAGCATCCTTGTGTTTTCGTTTAATGGCAGACATGAAGCTAGTGTTATAGAAATATATTTATTTTTATTAGATTTTCTCTAGAACCGCTGATCCAAACAATTTCAAACTGCTGACTAATATATCTGATGAATGTCAACTTCATACAATGGCCAGTTGTTGAGTAATTGTGCACACAAACACACCCACACAGATTTCCTCAATAGTAGTGAGATGATGGATATTTAAAAGTATATTTCATGCGAATGCTGTAAAATTTATCTGGAGTCTGACATTAACATTAAAAATCACATGATTTCAAATGACTTTCCTTTTTATTTCTCTTGGATCCAATTTTAAAATAGAGGTAAAGATGGAATACAAGGGAATCAATAATTACGATAGAAACAGATCTTTTTGCTTGCTTTATTATTTTAATTTCACAGTTCCAGATTTTCTTTTCTGTCACTTCAACTGAACAAAGTGTAGTATTTGTCCTATTGAGGTTTGGTCTCACATCCCATGGGATATTTATAAAACCAAACCTGTTTTATTTTTATAATCCATTGCAGAATTCATTTTTAAAGCTTTGTTAATTCTATAATGTTAATATTGGATGACTTTAAAGTTTTGTGACTTTAAATGGTGTAGTTTTTGAAAGAAAATAGTACATTTCTATTGCAGTATTTTAATATGTCTGCTTGTAAAACTTCATGAAAAATTCTCATAGTTCTTTTTATGTGAAAAACATTCAGGCAAATTCATTTTCTCTATTAGGAAATTACTATTTGCTGCTTGATTATATTATATTAAATATCTGGTAGAATTAGGGTTAATGCATCATTTTTAGCTTGTTTAAACCAGGCTTGCAGAGTCTTGTGATTTTAGAGAATACAATATCAAAATGGAGGAATAATTTTTCTTTATTAATTAATCAATTAACTCTACCCTGATTGTTCTGTTTAGCTTATATTTACTTGTGAAAGTCTTTTAGGTACAGTTTGAATTACACAGTAACATGACCTCTACTCCTACACTTTGGAAATGTATACTCCACTCTTTCACGGAGGGTGGCTAAGGTACCATAACCTTAACAGGTAACTCAATATCCCCTCAGATTTGTAGTAATTGAGAACATTGTTAGTGTGTGTGTGTCTCTGTGTTTATATATATATATATATATACACACACATGTTTGTGTGTGTATGTATATATCGCCTATAAATGAGTACACACCTATCTATCTTTATAGAAAGTTAATTTTCTTCTAAACCAAACAGCAGGATTTCATTATTTCTAGTGGAACATTACACAATCCAAACGGATATTATCAGGTATTATTTATGACCAAACTCTGCAGCATTGAAACTCTGTTGCCATCCAAAAATAAGTACACCCCACGAAAAAATATATATATAATGCTGGGAACATACAGTTGCTCCGCACTGATTTGCGAAAACGAGTGGCCTAAAGTGTATAAATAAATAAAGAAACGAGCATTGTGCGGGGATCGAACACACATCCACTTTGGAAGCAGACTTATACGCAGGCTCTGCTCTACCACTGAGACTCCTGCCTTCCATGAGAGCCTGCGTATAAGATGCTTCCTAGGAAGACGTGGGTTCAATCCCTGCACAACACTCGTTTCTTTATTTATTTACACAATTTGTGGCGAAGACTTGACGGTTCAGAGATCGGAACGGGTGCGCGTCGCTTGTATTTGCATCAGTGAAGGACCCGCATCTGCTTGTGGTGGCTCTTTTAAAAGATTTCACAGTACATCCGGGATACTAACGCTTTACTCGTCCTCTGATTCTTTGACACATACAGGTTTTTCCCCTGCTGTTCTGGGTGATAAAAAGGTGAAGCGATAGTTGAAGAGTCAGTCACGTTTTGGACTTGTATGACGTTGTTGTCAGACTGAGAACCTTAATGAGTTTTGATCTAGGTGAATGCGTACCAGTGATTGTCTAAGAGGTGTCCCGTTGAAGGTTTTGTTCCGGCGTTGGAGCATTTGACATGCTGTTCAGTGACTTTTCGCACCAGACTATGTCAGAGTTTTCCCCAACCCTTTTGGGCTGCATTTGACATGCTATCCAGTGACTTTTCGCACCAGACTGTGTCAGTGTTTTCCCCAACCCTTTTGGGCTGCATTTGACGTGCTATCCAGTGACTTTTCGCACCAGACTGTGTCAGTGTTTTCCCCAACCCCTTTTTGTGCAGCATTTGTACCATTCCAGTGTCCTTGTACATCTTATGCCTTCAGAATCTAATTTTGGAATAAGCTGGGAATAATATTAGTGATCATCATCCGTGTTTCAATCAAACAATGGCTGCTGGTATTTTTCATCATCATTTGGAATACAGTCCACAAACTGATAATTCATTTTATTTCTGTGGGTTTTAAAATATAAATTCAAACTGAAAGACATTCAAAACAGAGGCACTTTTATTCATAATAAATAATAGCAACATATTTATATGATATGTCCTTGTAAGGACTGCAAACCAAAAGAAGTAATGAGATTGACTAATATTTTCACCTTTCTAATCACATTAAAAAACAAAGTCTTTCCTGCAATACTGCCAATTTTCACAACAATCTGTCCCCAAGTAAAGACATTATAAACATTTGTATAAACAAACCACTTTTAGCCATTTTCTGCTCAATCATTACAGGACTGGGCTATGGACTTAGAAAATGTTCAACTGGATGTTAAGAGTTAAACATTGAGAAACATAAACCCTTGAAAATTATTTGGAAAAGTATCTGCTAACAACAGATATGTATATTTCATTTCCTAGTGGATGTCTCCTTTTTGCCCTTTTTAAATAATTACTACTACTACTACTACTACTACTCATTATTATTATTAAAAGGAGGAAAAGAATAAACAATATTATCTTTACTTTTGATCATGTGACTATAAATAATGTACCAGTGCATGAAAAACAAGGATTTTGATATGGTTAGAGAATGCATCATATTTTCATTTTTTTAATTTTTAATGGCAATTTTTCATGTAGATGCTTTTGCTTCTACTGATAAAACAATGTTGAAAAACATGTTTAATAATGCCCAGACAATAAAAAAATATTTTTGTAATTTTATGACATCTATTTACCTTACCTACTAGTTTAAGATAGTGAATGAGTGAGAGTAGATAGCAACATGGTCTTGTATTTTAAAGTACAGCTGAAACACAATGGAATTTTATGATTTATTTTCTTTGTTTTTATCACCCTATTTATTATGCTTTCATAGAATTGTGTAGATGTGAAAAGTATATAAAGTCATGTTGGCAAATGTTTTTAGGCATTTAATTGGTTAGAAGTGAATTTGATGTCTAGTTCTCAGTGTTTTTAGAACATAGGCATTTTAGATCAGTTTTCTGGAAATTATTTGGTAAGCAATGAATTTTTTAACTAAAAAATTGCACCTTGATCCTAAAGACCTGGAATGATAATGTTTTCTAAAATATCCTTCAAAACTTACAATCATCTGATCTATCAACATAATGTTATGGCAACCTCAACATGTCAATCTTGGAAATGATTGGCATTTAATGTCTGGTAGTTTTTTTTTATAAAAGTGAAGTTACTAAAAGAGGTTTCTCTTTCTTTAATAGAAGACAAAGTGAGACCATTTTTGAGTTGTACTTTAATATCAAAGTATGACCTTTAACCTCTGATTGGTTGTTAACCTGATTCACTGTCATACAGACTCTACAACGGTTTACCTCCTGAGTTGAAGGAAAGAATTCCACAATTTGTGTTTCTTTCATTGTGATGTTAAATTCATTGGCGGATGATTTCTTTTTAAAAGGTTATCACTAACGCCTGGGAAAATTCCACAATGCAATACAAATCCTGCCGTGTCTACTAATGTTTACTGAGTTTGGCCCTATTATACATGATCAGTTTAGCATGTAATCTTATTACTTCAGAGGACAGATGGTAAATATCAACCAAAAGTAAATAACTGATCCTAAATTATATACATCTAAGATATACTGTTTATTTTTGATAGTAGTGAAGTGCAGTATAGCAAAAGTGAATTATGAGTATATTGTCTTTTTTTATAATTTCCTGTAAAGCAGACAAACACCTGTTTGCTGAGTGCCATGTGAAGGAAAATCCCTTGCAAACTTTTCACCAAGTTATTTGTATCAGTTATTTCCTTAAAAGAAGTTAAAGCTATTATTAAATATTCAGTTGGATAACATTAACAAACACTTATGTAAACATAGATGCGCACAAACAAGTGCATACATAAATGTAAATCATTGTACTTGATGCAAATAGGATTCTTCTGTTTTAACCATTTACCACCAACCAGCGGCAGAGCCAGATCAAAATGGGGTGTGGGAGCAGTCAAGCAGTGTTGCCAACTCAAAAACACTAAAAACATTCATAGCCATTTTATGATCATTTAAATGGCTAAAAATAGCTGTGTTAGTGGCATGTATGCACACACATACATGCAAAATACACATACACATATTTTGCATTTCCAATAAGTCTTGTTGCCTACATTGTTGCAATATATGTATCTAAGTTTTGTCAAAATTCAACCATCTGGTGAGGTGTCGCGATTTTTAAAAATGTTAATATTTATTTCTCTTTTCCTGCCAGACTAGCCTCACCCTAACCCTACACCCATGGTTTTCTCTTCATTTCTGCATGAAACCTTTGTTTTCTGGTTTCCTTTTCATGACCCACTGTGAACAAGATTTTATTTAGAAGCATTTAGTAGTTGCTCTTTTTTCAACTACTTCTTGTTGACAAATGATCATCTGGATTAGAGACATGAAGTGTTTTGCCTGGCACAATCATATTGATGACATCAGACAAGAAACATATTAGCCAACTGGGAAATGATCAACGGAAAATCCAAAGAAGTCAGGAGGAACTCTGTCTTAAAATCAGTGTGTAGACTAGTATATAAATGTATTTTTTAGCCTTCCTGTTTCATTTATTTTTGTAGTATATGGATCAAGCAAAAAAGAAATTACTTAACAAAGATTATTAATAGTTTTTTTTAAAATTCTGATATGTTGGGTAACCAACATTGCTAGTAATTATTCACAGTCTGTATTGTTTGCTGTATGTTATTTAAATAAGAAAACTGATTACTTACTTTGTATTTATCAAATGTTGACACAAGAATCCTGAATAATTCCATGTATATCACTTGAACTAAAAAAGCTCCTGATTTCTTGGTTCTTTCAAGATGGTAAATTGTCTTGCTGTAAATATTTTATGACAATAATAATGCCCTCTTCAAAATGATTACTAAATTTGCTTCATCACTTATTTTCACTGTTTATCCATTTGAAAGAAATAATGATTTGTTGTTGGTATTATTTTAAATGCTCTGAGATTGGATTTGTCTTTAGTTTATCTTCTAAGAAGTGGGTATTTGTTTGAGTCTCATGTTAGGAACCTGGGAAAAAAGAATTACTCTCTCTTTACTGACTATGTGTATATTCTCTTCATTTCATGTAAAACTGAATATTGCATAATTTAATCCCATATTTAGAAAACAGAATAAGTTATTCCACACCTTATCCTTCTTGAGATTATCTGGAAAAAAATGTACTTTTTAAAACTTTAATTGTATTGCAGTATTAAAAAAGATACAGGCCTTAAAAAGAAGTTGAGATGCAAGATAATAAGAACTCGTTCCTTATACTATATAAGACTTATGACCATCCACACCTAGAGTACTGTGCACAAGCCACAGTATGTGGAGAGAGATAAAAAAATCTTTTAGAAAAAGTCCAGAGATGAGCAACTAAGTTAGTACCAAAATTAAAAAGTATGAGTTATGAGGATAGGCTAAAAGTGTTAGGATTAACACCGTTAGAAAATAGGAGAGATCGGAGAGACTTAATAGAAATGTTCAAGATTATGCGTGGTTTAGAAGTAGTAAACCCTGGTGTGTTTTTTACTAGAAGGTAGTAGCAATAGAGTGGTAGGACTTTTGAATAGATTAACGGAATATGTAGCGCTATCAATAGATGTAAATGATTTTAAGAAGAATTATGATGTTTATTACACCACCGCCAAAGGTTTAAGGCCCTAGATATTGTGTAAATATGATTGTTATGATGTGTGCAAATTGTATACTTGTTTGTCACACTAAAATAAAATGTTCTAAAGTTTTCATGGATGTCTCGGTTTCCTTTTATACTAGCTTTTCTGTCTTTTTTTTCTATAATTCACAATATGTTGTGTTATTTGATTTGATTTTTTTTTTTTTTAATAATATGTAATGTGTAAGAAACAATGTAAAAGGTCATAAAAAATAGATCTTTTGATTTTTAATGAAGGAAGAGAAAATGTTGATCTGTATGAAAAAATGCCTCAAATTAAAATGCTCTCCATGTATTCTTGTAACCTTTTGAATCACTGTCCTCTTTGAAATAATCTGGAGGGAAATCAGATACCTCCTGTTAAGTTTTCTCTATTTTATAACATTTATGCTAATAAATACAAAGAAAATGAAACCGTATATAACACTTTCTACCAAATAAGATTTGTTTATTTAGAATTAGTAAGTAGTTAGACATATGGATGACATTTGAGCATTCTTTGTTTTTTACTTTCTTCAAAAAATATACAAATATGTATATTTGTGCTTTTATTGTAACATGTTTTTACACATACCTTATTTAGAGTTTGTATTCACAAATTTATTTATATTTGTAAATCTATGTAAACAAATACACATTTGTATAGATTTATTTATATGCTCTTTCACGTGTGTTATATATTTAGATAATAGATATGGGGATGTGCACATAGCATATATGCATGTAAATGTGTGGGTGTATGCTTGTTTAAATAAAAATACATGTTTGAATGTGTATACAAAATAATTTTTCCACCTTTTTTTTTGTTGGGATTTTCAAATTTAAATGAAAATTGAATTAACCTTTGATTTATTGGCACTACAAGCCACTCCCCTTCCTCTCCTCCATTTACTTTCTTACTCTCTCTACTCACTCTTTATTTTATTCTTTCCTTTCTCTTGTGTTTCTCTGCATCTCCCGTTTCCTTTCTTTTTTTGGCTCTCTTTCTCTCTCACACTGTTTCATTTCTCTCCCACTCTCTTCTCTCATCATAAATATTTGACTATAAACTTTGTCTCTAGTTCAATATTGAAATATAAAGCAATTTATCTAAATAAACTGAGCTTCCAAATAGTTTCTTCTGCCAAATTTAAGTATTTGCGATGTACTTGATTTGCAATGCATTAGCCTGAAATATTCTCTTTTAAAATTCCTGTTACTCATATGTCATTTGAGAAAAGATTTCAATGATTTTAGCTTATTTCTAATTCAGAAAAACATACATTTTATTTGACTTTTCCAAATTGTATGGAAAATGTGTAATTGATAATTAAGTACTGGTTCTTCCACTGAACCAGATTGACAAAATAATTTGGTATATTTTGGTCAGCATTGAATAACTCAGTGAAAATGCTTTACATTAGAAATGTTATTGTATCATGATTGGAAATGAAGTCTCAATTCATATTGCTTATCTGTCTTATTAGAAATAAAAGCTTTTACATTGTTTTCATAAACTGAAATTATGTATTAAATGAAGAATACCATTCTATTTATAATATTAAGGCAGTAATGCTATCAGAATGTCTTGCTGATATGTTAAAACTTTATTTTGATAAGATTATTGAAATTTTAAGAGCTTGTAAATGAGATATTCTAACCAAGAAAACTAAATTTGATTTCTACTGTCAAAACTCATTTTGAAATAGATGTATATGCATATTGCTCTCTCTCTTCTCTCTCGTCTTAATTTGACATTTTTTTTTGGTAGCAGGGTTATTGTGTATACATATTTGTCTTTTTGAGAATGTTTACATTAGAGAGAGAGAGAGAGAGAAGGTTTATATGTAAGAGAGAAAGAAATATGGCAGAGAAAAATACATCTCGTAAGCGAGGTTAACTTTCTCTTTTAGGGTTAAAAAGTGAGGGGAAACATTTTTCCCCTTTTACGGGTCAAAATAGACGGAAACTTTTCGGGGAACTTTTCGTTTATAAGGGTCAAAATCGAGGGGTGGAGTTTCTCCTCTTTTAGGGGTTAAAATCAAGCTGGAATTTTATTTTTCTACTTTATGGGGTCAAAATGGAGGAATTCTTTTTTTCCAATTTAGGGGTCAAATTCGAAGGGGATCAAAATGGATAGGAATTCTTTTTCCCAGGGGTCAAAATCAAGGGGTAATCTTTTTTCAATTTTTAGGGGTAAAAATCGAGGGGGAATCCTTTTTTTCCACTTTTAGGGGTCAAAATTGAGTGGGAATACATCTTTTCACTTTTAGGGGTCAAAATTGAGTGGGAATACATCTTTTCACTTTTAGGGGTCAAAATCGAGTGGGAATACATCTTTTCACTTTCAGGTGTCAAATCGAGGGGGAATCCTTTTTTTGACTTTTAGAGGTTACAATTGAGCAGGAATTATTTTTCCCACTTTTAGGAGTCAAAATCAGGAATTTTATTTTCAATTTTAGGGGCCAAATTGGGCAGACATTTTAGGGGTAAAATTTTAAGGAGTAGCATTGTCTTTATCTTTTATGAAATGTCTATAAAATATCATTTCTTTTCATGTGTTTTTAGATTATATAAGTTATTTCTCCTCCCCCTCCCCAATGCCGGGTGGGTAACCCTGCTAGTCAGATATATTTGTGTGTATATATTTCTTCTTTTTTAAAAAAAATATACGCAAAAGTAAAACTGTTACTGTATATGAATAATGATCATCTGCAGTATTTGTGTGTGTTTTAATATAGCACACATGATTTGTAGATTTCACAATCACAAGACTGAACGATATAAGGTCTGATACCAAAATAGCTTAATGCCTGTTTCCAAGCTCAAATCTCAGCCAATGTCTGTAGCAGATGACTTACAATACTTGGCTAAAGTTATTATACCTCTTTATTGCTTGTATAAGTTATAATGATTCATAATATAAAGTGTTTAGTGGATTTTTACGAATTATCGTTATTTTAATTTGATTCACTTGAATTAGTTGTACATGTATATATGCGTAGATATGTTTAGAGTTATATGCATGAATATGTATATTTATATTTATCACTTACACTTCATTCTCTTGAAATAAATTACCACAGAGAAGAATTCTGTTCCTGGTGTGGTTTTTAGTTAGTCATGTGGGTTGATTTAATAACCAATGTATATTGTTTCCATAGAGATGGTGACATCTTTTCAGGCCTCATAAATTGTAATGTTCTCCACTGAGCAATCTACTTTGTCAATTGTAGTCTGGCTAAAAGGAGATGTGCCTCATTTGTATTGCAGCTCTGCTACTTGGTTTTGTATTGTTGCTGTTGAGTCAGCAGAGCTAAATTAGGTTAGAGGTGAAAGGTCAGCTACAAATGATGTGAATGTCCTTGTCTGTAGAAGGTTCCAGTTTGATGCACACGGACGGAACTGACAATAATTGGGATTTATGAAAACATGAAAAGCCAATATGCATTTGTTACCATATTGTGATAAAGCTTTTCTAACTTTTCATTTTTTTTTTTGGACCACTTGAAATAATCATATTTTATAACTTTATCAGGATTAATAATCTTATTATGACTTGTATAAATTTACAAAATTAACTGGATTAATTAGTATATTAACCAACTAACCTACTAAACAAGATACACATGTGATTAAAAGATCATCATGGATGGATTATCTATATTTTTTTTCTCTTTTTAATATCAAACATAGTCTAAAGGATTATTCTTGGATTAACCATTTTCTCTCTTTCCTCTATTTTAGATTTCTTGTGTAGTGGTGTTTTAAATGATAAACCAAAACAAAGGAAAGAGGCAGAAAAAAGTAAACAAATAATGATTAGTACTTAATGTCTATACCTACTATAGTATTATTTTCCTGGCAACTACAAACATCTTGGGTATTTTACAGATTAAAAGCACCTTTTTAAGAATGTGAAGTTCATGGTTTACTGAATCCTTCCTATGTTCAACTTAAACCAATGTTGAAGTCTTGGTTGGATCATGTTTTATTTTGACCCTTCCCAAAACTTTAACACAAGGAATGACAATACTAACAGCGTGTCCTCTATATGTAGTCTTGACAATTAAGAACTTCAGCTCTCACTAATAGGTGTAAAGTGTAATTCTCCTAGGCTCTGGGGATCAATTCCCAGACAGGTCCTCCCTATTCCACTTAAGAAGTGTTCCAGCATCCCCTGATATCTGCAGTTATCTCAGAGGTGTCTCGAGCATTTTATAAAAAGTGACATTGTTGGCATCCTTTACTGACTTTTTAAAGAGAAATACATATGCAACAGAAAATTAGTAATTGCTAGACATAATGTTGAATGATTAAGCTAAATTATAATTTTAATAAAAAAAAAGATTTTGACATCAACTTGCATCAAATATTTTCTCTTAAATTAAATGGAAATGCATGTAACCCTTACATTCCATTTCAACCTTTTGTTTCTATGATTTCTATCTTCCAGCATTCAATTATACCTGTTGTTGTCTATGTTTAATATGTATCATTTCCCTCCTCCAATTATTCCTTGCAAACCTTTGAGACATTACCTCATAATAATATGAATCTTGCATTTTGATCTTAAATGAAAGAATAGTTTGATAATGATAATTGTAATCTAATCAGGTTTAAACAGGTTTTCAGATAAAAATTAAATTTTCAAATTCTTTAAAAAAACATCCTCATTCAATTTTTATTTTTGAAATTGTTCTTGTTAATTTGTGATCACACTTAAGGAAGGAGAGTTTAAATCATTATGGGAACTATCTTTTGCCACTTAGGCTTTGTATTTTGTATGACTGACTTTCAAATTGATATCATCATCGGCCTTTTAACATCTGTCGTTGGACATTGGACCTTCCCCCAATATTCGCCAGACCTCTTTATCATGGGTTTTGCAGAGTCAATACTTTCTGAACTTGTCTAATTTGTCGCACCATCTTATTTTTCGCCAGCCACAGTTTCACATGTGATCTCTGGATATCCAAATTGTGAGTTGTGATGTCCAGCAGCTGTCTGACATTTTTGCAACATGACTGGCCCATTGCCATTTGAGTTTTACTAATGTGTTTATGATATCTCTGATTCTGGTTTGTTTTCTAATATAATGTTCATTATGTTTCAATAATCAAATGATCAGTCATTATTTGGTGTAGGCAGACTTTCTGATCAAAATGTATCAAAATAGTATATTTTTTTAAAACTTGTTATTTAACAATTAGTCAGAATTTTCAAAAATATGTATGTATTAAAATAATGCAAATTATGGCACTATCTGACTATTAGATTTTCTATCTGATCATTCATTGTCCATTTAATTAATTTTACTTCTATTCTCTTTCTTCGACTTTTAGATAGTGAAGATTTTTCTGCTTCTTCCATTTTTATGATTAAAGAAAAAACTTTCAAATTATTAGTTGTGTTAATCTGTTGCCTGATATGATATTGTTAAACACATTAGACAAGGGTTTTTTTTAATAAATAAACTGTGCTGTATTTTTGTAAAATCAGTAAAATTATCAGTTTTGCTTATTTAGAGGATACAAGAAGTATGATGATGGATGGGTTGAAGTTTAACTTGCTTTTGAAAGGAAGTAGACATAGTTGATTATGTATAATAGCTGTCCATGAGGGATAATGTTACATCTGAGGGGCAGGGTTGATGCTATTACACTGACAGAAAAGGTTGAACTTGTAGAGGAAGAAACAGGGGCTCCGAGACCTTGATTATGATGGCAATAAAGCAATTGAGATGAGAGTTTATGTCAGCAGTTAAAGGTTGTTTGTAAAGAATGGTTAGTCAATCAACACTTTGTATAACTTATCAGAGTAGGCTGTTTGGTGTCTGTCTGTAAAGTTGCTGGTTTTTCCAAGTGCAATGTTTTCAACTAAAATGCAGATTGAGAGAAACACATGAATACACCGAACAGATATTTATGTGATTTTAATATTATATCTTAAAGCTATATTGTTCTAGTATCATATGTGTATGTTTATTCTTATCTGTCAGACTAATTTTTCTGTATCCTATGATTTACCAGGTCTGAAACAAAAAAAAACTGAGCGCTCCTTCTGATGAAGGATCAAAATCTGATTCATCTGCATAATTAATCTGTAGGAAATCTGGATCAACATGTAAAATCCCTCCAGATTTCTAGGTTTATAATATAGTAAAAGATTTCCATGTATGAAAACCTCTAACCAAAAATGATTTGAAAGTTGACCTTTTTATGTATTTGTGGTGATCCAAAAATAAGAGTTGTCTCCCGTAAGTGGATCTCTCCAGCGCTGAATTGAAGCCCATCCAATCAGAGCCCCCACATTGTCACGTGGCTAAGCCGTTTCATGACGAGCGCCAACTTTAAATATCTCTCTCTTGTTCACCCTACATCTAACAAGTAAGTCATGTTTTTCTCTCGTTCCTCCGGCTGGCCTTTCGAATGGTTCGAAAAAATACAAGTAACCTCATTCGATTTAACTTTTCGACAGAACCTACTTTCCAAACATTATGAACCCTTAAGGACATATATTAATTTGCATTGCATTTTCACCATCACATAATAACACGAAAACATAATGGGCACTCTCACATACATGGACATTAACTAAACCCGTATTTTCCCTTGTTTGTTTGAATGAATAAACATTCATTTTTTTAAAGGTTGACTTTGCATTTATTATTGTTGTTGTTGTTGCTTGTTCTCATAAAGTGCGAGCCAATCTCCTTTCCACCACACAGGTCGTGTTTTAATACAAAAATATGACCGAACCACAATGGAGTCATTTTATTCATAACCAATCTTAAATATGGAGAAATTCCTAAACCCATAAAATAGGGGTGCCCATCTCCGCACATGAGTCCCGATAACCAACCCATATATTGGGAGACTTCTTTCCTCTAAACCAGAGGGCGTCCATCTTTCATATATTCTTCCAAGCCATTCTCTCACCATTATCCATATATAGGATGCTTTTTCATTCAGCAAATGAAAAAAAATGAAAATTACTACCTTATGGTAGTTGAGCCACTATCCAAAACTTGTGATGTAATTGTAGCCTTTTGACTATACATAAAAGTGTAAATGGTCAGCTAGTAACTCTGTAAGATCTATTTTGACAGCTAATCCCAAGAGCATATCCATAATATCTATTTTAGCCTAAACTGGAACCTTGTAAACAGGATATATCCATTTAGCAGTAAATCACGTACGCACTGTGCTGGTCAGTCATAATTTGATATACCTTGATAAACCTAATTTGAGATACTGATTTCATAACATATTGTATGCACAGCTAGCTTTCAACAGAACTTTTATTTTTACACTTGAAACTTTTTTCACACTAAAATAAAATGTTCTTAAATGGTCTATCAAATAACATTTGAAAATAATAGATTCCATATGTAAAACAAACACTGAGGATGGATAAGTCTTAAAACTTCTCTACCATCAACTATTTTAGCTACTAAATTGGAAAATTCTTATGGACTGTGTATTCCTCTACCATTCCCTGTATTTGTGCTGATGTTTTCTTTCAAGAATCTTGTCATATTATCAAATATTAATAAATTTTAAAAATTTCCTTTAGAAGCAATCAGGAAAAATGTGCACTTCTAGATTGTATTCAGATTATTTGCGAAAAGGACTTGAGAGAATTAATTTGGGTTCATTCATCTAACATCTCTAGTAAATGTTAAGCCAACTGCAGCAGAATAGCCTCAAAGAATAATTGGTATTATTTGATTGCTTACATTTTGAAGTGTAATCAAATGGATTTAAAGATATCAGATTAAAGAGAATGCCTATTAGTGTGACCTGAAAAAATCTCAAGACCATTGACCAAAATGTCTTCTTTGCTTATTATAAGAATTTAACTATGTGACAAATAACACTTAAAATAAATCATATCATTGTCTATAAAACTTTGGATATATTTTTTTACATAAAACACTAAAATAATTAGCCTATGATACAAAATTTAATGAAGAATTACCTTGCATAAAATGAATTAGAGAAATATTTTTCTCTTGAAAATATTTGTACTACATATGATTGCAAATCCGTATGAAAAGAACAGCATGTTGTCATTTCACCTAAATTGTTGTTTAATTATCTAACAAGCTAACAAAGCATTGGGTGAATAATTAATCATTTCAAAGTAATTAATTGTTTGTACTCTAGTGTCTGTTTGAATTTATTTTAATTAGTGTCTGAATTACATTTGTGGGTTTATCTCTGTAGTTCAAGCATTGAACTTATAGTCCCGTTCGCAATTCTGGATAGGAAATATTTCTCCACTAAATTCATTTTGAAATAAAAGTTACTCATTTCTGTTGACATATATCTTTAGTAAGAATACATATCAGGATTTCACTCTGTAGTAGTTAGTCTGGCTAGGTTTTATTTGCAGCAACTCATTCTGAATAAGAACTCTGAATTTAAGGTCAGTATGCAGACACAGGAGATTGGGGAGGCATGATTGAGAAGTCAGGACCATTTTGGTCACATCAGTGATGCCCCCAATTGTGCATTAGCCAAATAAAAAAAAGAAGTATCATAAATTGGTGTTTGCAAATATCTTGTTTTATTATTTGTTGATTGTTTCCATGCTGTTCATTTGGTGTTTTATTATGTAATTTCATATAGATTCTACATGAAATTAAATATTACTGAAATGGAGGAATTTCATTAATCCAAAACTTAAATTCAGGCAAACATTTGACAATAATAAAACTTCTAGTATTGCAGATATTCTTTAAGCCTATTCTTCACAACACCAGCAAACTGTGGAATTAATGACTAACATCAATCATCTTAAACTCTTGTGATTCTAATTTGGAATTTTATTTCATCAGTTTCTTTATATTGCTTTTCTAATTGAATTTCAAGTATTTTTAGTTGAAACTGAATACATTTCCTGCAAAAGTTATACTTTCCTTTTTATTGTATGCAATATGTATTACTCAGTTTTATCTTCTCTGTGTCTGCTCACTGATTAAAGCTTATAATTCCTAACTACTATTGGATTATTGCCAACAGGGACCTAATTTCTTTGAAATAAACAAAACAATTTGACAATATATGTGACTAATTGATGCCTATTTCTCTCTTAGTAAATACTCCAGATTAGTCTAAGAGAGTACGCAACAGGTTAATCAGTTGTTATCTTGAATAGTGTACAAACACTTTTTACTTTAATAAAAGTAGGTAGGCTTCAAACTTAGTCACTTGTATTATCTAGCTATGAGCCGAGTCTTTTCACTAGTTTTTGGCATCAGTGGCTAAAATGTTGTTAATTTGTTCTCAGATTTTATTAGAATATCTCAAAGTATGTTCTTAGTCTCTTCAAAATGAGGTGTCAGGATCTATGATTTGATTGGTTGTCGTTTTGTGAAGGCAAAAAAATAAATTCTGTAACTACTAATTGATGTATTGTTAATCAATCTTTATTATTATTGGATGAAGTATTGTAACACCACTTTTTTATTAAATTTGATTAGTTTTTACCTTCATCCTAATTTTAGTTGTATAAAAACAACTAAAATTAGGATGGAGGTAAAAACTAGTCAAATGAAATAAAAGGAGATGTGATTTATTGTTTTAGTTCTAATTTTTATGATAGTTAAACATAAATAAAGGGGCTTAATCCAGAAGAAATATTGCTCATTTTACTTTAAAAATTGAAATTGTTTAACATGTCATGAGAAATAAGATGTAATTTAAAAGAATACAATTATAATGAAATTAGTAATAAGTTAAATTTAACTTTCCTCCCAACTCATTGGTATTATGAACTTTATATGTTGTATATGACAAGGCATGTATTTCATTCAGTAAGCAAAAGAAATATTTCTGAATGAACTACGCATACCCTGGTTATCTCCAGTTTTTAAAACGTATAGAAAATAATCTGGTATTTTTTTGGATAAATTATGAATTGTAAGAATGAGAGATGTTTTGGTTGATGGTAATAGTATTGGGGTGATAATATTACTATTCCACAGCATCGTATGTGTGTATCTCAAACTATCACACTATAAGGAGTAGAAAGCAATCAGAGAGTGCATACCTTTGCCAATACCATTGTCAGTGGAAGTAATTGTACATGGATCTGCACCAAAATCTAATCACTTTTTCCGTAGATTTTCATGGAAAATCACTGAGAACTTTTGGAGATATTGTGCGGACAAACACAAACTTTTGGAGATAGCTGTCCACGCGATATTTCCAAAATGTCATTGACGGTGGATGGGTGGACAATGGGCTACAGAAGGAATGATTACATTTTTGGGCAGATCCATGCACCATTACCTCCCCTATGTCATAATTATATGTCCACACCACATATTATCACTAAAAGTTCATGTCTGTCCACACAAGTGAACTTTCCTGGAAGGGTGGACGATAGGCTACAGAAGAACTGATTAAGTTTTGCACATGCACAATTCCCCTCTGTTATGAGCATGTACATGAATATGAGCATATACATGAATATGAGCATATACATGAATATGAGCATATACATGAATATGAGCATATACATGAATATGAGCATGTACATGAATGTATGGGAACAAAAACTGGAAAATTATCTCTCAATCAAAGAATAATTCCTGGATCCACACCAAGAATTAATCACCCCTTCCTTACCCCATTGCCCACCCTTCCACAGAGAGATTGATTAAATACTTTTGAAGTCATCTTTAATATCCTTTAAACCTTCCTATTATTTATCAATGTATATTTGCAATACGTTCATTTGTGTGTTACACAGTTTATGGACAGTATTTTAGAAACTGTCAACATCAACATAGGTTTTTTCATTTTTTTAGTTGGTCTGGCTATGTACGTATCGCGCTTATAGGCCACACCAATGGATCTAGAGGGCTGAAATTTTAACATTTATTCCTTATTATGTCTAGAAAAAACATTTTTTTTTTGTTTTGTTAAAATCCCCCTTCCTCCAAATAGGTTTTTAGTGGGGCGTTCAAATTACAATGTAAGTTTATGCTAAATTGGTCCCTTAGTTTGTGTCCTGTAGTGTTCACACGTGTTTTTTGAAAATTCAGACTTTTTAGTGATCACCGCCCAACAAAAGGCAAGAGAAGTAACTTATTCATTGAGCTCCCACTTTTTCCAATTTCTTAATTGATCACCCCCAACATGGAATGCTGCCAAAAGACGTTGGTGTCATGTGACAGTTTCTATTGAGTGACTAAACAGGCCTGTTTTTGTATACAGTCTTGAATAGGTAGATGCTTTTTTTTATAAAAGTGTTATTATCTACATGTTATATTGACTAGACCATACATGACAAAAGCATAATTTTATGTTCACTTGGCTCGTGATTCATTTCGATTTCTAAGCTGAGAGCTCATAAATATGGAAAAGTCAACTGCTTTAGGTATACAGATAAATATTTGTTTCAGTCAAGTGTGTTATTTATTTATATAGATACAAACAGCCTGTTTTTAGTTAGTTTAGTTCTAACTTAAGCTATAGTGTTCTTTCTTTATTGTCACTGGTTCAACTTTTCCATGGTCCTTGTTTGTTTTTTTCTCTTTGATGTTTTAGACGGTTCTAAACCCATCATACACTAGAATTTCTGATGACAGTTAAAAGCAATGAAAAAGAAGAAAAATGTAAGCAAAGTACTCAGTTGTAATAAGCCTATTTTCTTCTGTTGTACAAACTTTAAAATTATTCTACCGAATTTGTGTTTCAAGACCATTTTTGGCTTTTTATGATCATTGTTTTAGTATTGAAATATGAGACATTAGATTTGGGTAAGGATTCATTTTTGGATTGCCACATTGAATGTAAATGGTAATTTGAAGGCTGATCCAGGTTAAAAAGGTGGCCCAAGATTAAAGTAATTAAAAACATCTATTTGTTGTTATTTAGTTTCAAACCTAAATATT
The DNA here is from genome assembly GCA_006491835.1 of Architeuthis dux. Classification (NCBI taxonomy): domain Eukaryota; kingdom Metazoa; phylum Mollusca; class Cephalopoda; order Oegopsida; family Architeuthidae; genus Architeuthis; species Architeuthis dux. Next base: position 5,094,890 of record VCCN01001303.1, read on the forward strand.
GAATTGCTAAGAAACAGAATTTCTTCTTTTTTTTATTTACTACATAATTGTTGGTGAGTAAGAAGAAAATATGAGTACATTGAACTTTCCACCAGCTTTCATGTAACTTTTCAATTTTGTAAGAGGTTATTTGGGGCTGAGGAAAGATTTTCATTGTAATCAAGTGAGGTATACAAGTTAAGAGCAATACACACATTTGAAACCCAGGGTCTATTTCAAATCTCTGAAACCTTTTTTTTCTTTCTGATGAAAAGAAAATTTGTAAGTTGCAATCTTTTCCTGGCCAGAAGACAAAATATTATATTTGCTTCAAGTGGTTTCACGGTTGTGAATATGAAGAAAACAAAAGTCTTCCTCAGAGACATAGTTTTTTTTTCTTTCTTTGTAGTTAGGCCTATATACTCTTACCACGAGTCAGGACAAATATATTTGGCCCTCGTTTTTGGCAACTTTTGCATTCCACCTTAGTTAGCCGCTGTAATTCTTTCAACATCACTCCTGATACTCTATCTTTATTTCTGCATTTTTATGACTAATCACTCCTTTATTTATTATTTTTTCTTGTCCTAAAAAAAAACAACCACAATAATCTTATTTTCCATGTTCTATTTTTGTTGCACGGTGAAGAGTTTCTCAAAAAGTGTCATTAGTTATAGATTTATGTTAAAAATTCATTATACTAACTACCAAAATTAATAGAGCCAAGTATAGGAAAGTATATACTGTTTTGTTTGCTCAAGAATTAAGACCTATAAAATATGTTTATGAATTACTACAATGTGGAACTTGTAATCAGTTTTGTATTTTTAAAATCATAAAATAGATATCAACTCATAGAGCTGGATCAAGATGTATTAACAAATTTTTAAAAACATACTTGTAGATAATACCAGATTTATAAGCAAGGAAGTGTAATTAATAATCTTAATATTTAGACATTTATTCACATCTTCAGAAGATTATGTGAATAAACATTGATTTACCTACAGTTATGCATTGTAAGTTACTTTAATCCTTTATGTTTAAAATGTAATGAACAAAGTTTATTTCATCAAAATTATACACCTGAATTCAATATTAAGAGGTTCAATGTGTGTCATTGAGAGTGGTTCATTGAGTTGTAATTCTTACCTGAACATTTTTATTTGCTAATTTCTTTATATGTCAGTCATTCTATTAGTTTCCTTGTCTTTATTGTTTTTATTACATTTCAGCCACTGTACCCTCTGGTCTTCATCAGATGTCTGTTACATTCATTAACCTTCTTTAAATGTCAAAAAGATTCCTGGATGGTTACCAAATGTGACAGACATCTAAGGAAGGTCGGAGGATACAGCGGCTGAAACATAATAGAAACTAGAAAACACTCTGAGAGCGCATACCTCTACCAACACCATTGCCAGGGGAAGTAATTGTGCATGAATCCGCCCAAAAATGTAATCACTTCTTCCATGGCCCACCCTTACACAAAATTTAATTGAAATTCATTGAGAACATTTGGAGATATCGTGTGGACAGACATGTAATTTTGGCAATATTATGTGGTGAGGAGTTATAACTACGACCTAGGGGAGGTAATTGTGCATGGATCTGCTCACAGATTTAATCATTTTCTCCATAGCCTGTTGTCCACCCTTCCACAAAGTCAATTGGGAACTTTTGGCTATATAGGGTGGAAAGTTATGAGCATGTACATAAATGTATGGAAAAAAAAAACTGAAACATATCTCGCAATCAAAAAGAAAATCCTGGATCCGTCCCAAAATTTAATCACTTCTTCCGTATTCCACAAACCTTAATTGAAATCCATTTGGTAATTTTGGAGATATCTTGTGGACAGATGGAAAGACTGACGCAACCGAATACATATACCTCAAAGTAATGACGAGGATGCTGGTTCAAATTAATCAATGTATAATTGTAACAACACCCAATCCCAGAAATGCTAATTTGTTCTAAATTCAATAATTGTGATAATATCCAATATGATAATTCTCAGGCTCAGTAGTTTCTACATAAAAGCAAATGTCCAAAATAACTATTCTTCCCATTTGCTAGAAGCTCAGAGAAGCTAGAGTTATATTTTAAATACATGAAACTTTCTTTATTAGCCGGATCTGCTTTAATCTTTGTTCTAAATTTAATACCAATTGTTCATAATAAAATCTCAAATGTTAAGCGTGGCTTTTTGCTTTTAAATTATGATACCTTGTATTTTCAAAATGGCAAACAACTAAAGACCTAACAAAACAATGCTTAAGTTGAGTGATCACAGATATTGCACTGTTCTTGCCTTTACGTCAGTTATGGCCATGGCTATTATCTGCAATATAATAGATTATTTTGGGATGACATTAAAAAATGTGAACATATTGCTAATTATGATTCCAGTCCAAATATTTTGATTTTAAACTGAGACTTGAAACTTTTTTTTAGAAATATTTCTTTCTTTTTTTTCTCTTTCTTTTTCTTTCTCTTTTTCTTTCTCTTTTTTTTCTCTTTCTCTTTTTCTTTCTCTTTTTTTTCTCTTTTTCTTTCTCTTTTTCTTTCTCTTTTTTTTCTCTTTTTCTTTCTCTTTTTTTCTCTCTTTCTTTCTCTTTTTCTTTCTCTTTTTCTTTCTCTTTCTCTTTTTTACTTTTTCTTTCTCTTTCTTTTTTTCTTTTTAATAAAAATGATTTAATCATTTCAAAATGTGACAAATTGAAATGGAATTGAAAAAGTCTTTATTGTTAACTAGTCCATGACCCTTCGCTCCACTGACGGTTATCATAACTGTACAACAACAGTCTTGGCTGATGGCTGCTACTCATACTATAAGTGTGACTGACATGGTAGGAAAGGAGAGGGGACAGACACGGCTCTTATATAATGATTATCATTTGAAATTGCTGATGATGTTACTGGTGGCATTAGCAACACTACACTCATACTTCAAACTCAATAATCTCAACAAATATACTTTACCAACATTTTTATTGAGGTTTTTTTTTTTAAGTTTCTATATTATTTTCCCATGAAGTATGAGTTTTATATCTATTTTCATTTTATTATGTTTTATTAATTATTTTAATTCTTAAAAATATCTTGTTGGTTTGCACTAAACTCATTTTCTTTCCCTCATAATTAATGTTATTTTTAAGTTGTGATTTATTGTCTCTCTTACTAAGTCACACATCGATGCACTTATCAGGTTACATCTGATTGGCCACAAATTGTCTAGGCAAAGTTAGTGCCCCTGACAAGAATAACATTCTATTTATCATCCCTTATAAAACTGTCCATGCGTAACATATACTTATAAGTATTGTTTTCTCTTCGGATAATTCTTTGCTATTAGGATGCTATTAAGATTAATGCTTCCAATTCTGTTTTTCTTCGTTCCTTCCTTCTCAACTAATAACGATACTATCCTCTCTTGTTCTGTGTTTCCAGCCTCTCACAAACTAATGCTTCCATCGATATCAGCTTTAACATCGTCTCCCGATCTGATCTCCTGATCTGTACTAATGACTCATCCTTGTACACAGCCCAATTTGCCTGTTGCATGTTTTCATTTACCTTCAGAAACATCACTTCCTTCTTTCTATTTATATGTTATCTTTATCATCCCAAGTATTTAATATAATCTTCCCATTTCCAAGATGTTAGGTTCTTTTTATCGAAAGCACTTTATTTCACCCTCCTCAGAACTTAGATAAAATCATTCTTTTCAGAGTTCACTTACTTTTATTATTCTTATTTGTATTTAGCATTTTGTTTTTTGAATCGGGTACCCCTCCCCCTATTTCTGGAATGAAGCTGTTGAACAAAATTGTTTTTAGCTGATACACAGAATCTTTTCTTTGTCATCAAGCAATCTCTGCCTTGCATCTCTTTGCTATCATTGTTTCTTGCCTTCTTTCCCTGGATACACTCAAGCAGTCATTTTTTCTTTTCTCCTTTTCTTTTTTACATTAAGAAATGATTCTCCACTTTTCTCACATACGGGAACCAACACAAGATTTTTATTTTTAAATATTACCAGTTCCTAGGAGTCAGAAGCAAATCCTTTATGTTGATCCATATCTTACTTAACACATGATGCAATTATTTCTAGCCCTCTCACCAAATCTGAGAGGCCTGTGGCAGGTTATGGAAAAATTCACTTTGAATTATCTCATTCCCTATAATTTTCATGGGTTGATAAACTCTCATTGCAAGAGTAAAAGAATGGCTGTAAGCTTGCGTAAGTGATATTTCAATGTCAAATCTAAGGTAAATTGCTACTTTGTCTGATATTTTCTTGTAAAGCATCAGATACCACTATGTGATAAATAATTAACAATTAAGTTAAACTGTTTTTTCTTTTATTCAAAAACTCTTTTCAATGTTAATTATATTCTTTTATCATGATATCATGATCTCCAGATATTCTGATTCATCGAGTTATATTTAGTTTACCAAATGCTTTTCTCCCTAATTACTCCCATAAAACAAAAACAACTAATTTTATGTAAAACTTACTGATGACATTCCTTAGAGGAATTCGAGGTAGCTATCTAATTTTATTTATTATATTAATTTTTTAAAAGATTTAATTAAACAGCTTGATCTAGTTTAAACAATGAAACTGAAATCTGTGGGTGAATATATTACTATATTGTAAGTCATTAAGTGGATTTGAAAACTGCAGGATTGGCATAGGTTTTCTTCTATTAAAACAATTTACTCAACAGTGGCAAGTACAAATAAGAGGATATGTTTTGCCATTGCACATCATCTGGAGACTGACTGAGCAATGGCACTTCCATCATATGACAAGGGTCAGAAAACTCTGTTTACTGGAATGAATGATGGCAATATTATTTGTCTAAATACTGGTTTATGAAAGAAATTTGGCAATATTACGTTGCTCTTGAAAAACACTGATATTTCCATCATAATAGCAAACCTGTACATTAAATAGTTTAAAAATCACACATTATCTTAAAGTTTATTTTTAATTTGAGTGCAATTGAAAGAGATTTTCCCATAATGTTTTGTTCAGTACTTTTTTCTAGTTATCATGAGGTGATATTATTAGTGATGGTTCCTGAAAATCACAAGTCATAAATTATTTTTTAATTAGGTAATAAAAGTCATAAATTAGTAAACTTTTTTTTATTTAGGTAATATTTCATATAGTAACAATTCTAAAAAAATATATCTCATTCAGGTCATATTGTAAACTTGAAGGTGTTTAAGTTATGTATTTAAATAGAACATTTGGAAAAAAAATATTTTTTTAGTAATAAGAACTGTCTACTACTTTATACAAAAATTGGCATAAAACAACTAATCGTATTTGTTCTTTCAGTATAAGTTTCAATCAGTTATAAATCATGGCTCTGTCCTTGTCAGCACTTGTGTTAACAACACATACTGTACTTGGTTTGATATTCATTGAAAACTGTTTAGTGTTAGAGCTTTGGACTAAGAGTTAAAAGGTCTAAGATTCAGCTTTCAATGTTAGATTGGTGAGGTTTGTTAACCCTTACAATGGAGAGTATAAAACAAGAAAAATCTTCAGCAACCAGTTCTGAATTGTAAATCAGTGATACATATAAAATATAAATAACAAAAGGTAAAAATATTAATTACTGCAATGTTCAAAATAGGACATGTCTTTGGCAGTATGCAATTTCTATATATAAATAATTCAAATCAGTAAATTTTGACACTTTTTGATTGAAAGATTTTGTTAATGCTACCGCCCCCACCTTATGCTGAATTCTGAAAGGAAATACTTATTTGGCATTGTTTATATGAATGATGAATTTCATAGCTACCTTTTCTCTCTTTTAACTCTTATTAGCTTGAGGCTAGAGATAATTGAATGACTGTTGACGTACAACTAAACATTGCTATATTGTCTGTGTGCTCCACAACGTTTTAGCATCTGCTTAATTGTTTTTAATACCTCACACCTGCATTATTCTGGTATACATGCATACATTTTTCAATGGTTATTTAGTATTTGTACTCATATACACACTCCAAGGGTGGATCCAGCCTGTTGAGCTGACAGTCTTCCAAAATGGGGGAAACAAGGATTTTGCATAATTTTCTGAGAGAACAAGCCCCCAGAAAATTATGTATTCCAGATTAGTTAAAATTGCGTTTCAGGGCATCAGCTACTGAAATTAAGTGTTATCTAGATGTCTATTTAAAACATGTTTCAAAAGTTTTGTATGTGATCTTGTTGAGCTGACCATCTTCCCAAATTTGAAAATTGCGTTTCAGGGGCATATCAGCTATGATAAAGATAAATAAAGATTTTCTGAAAAATTCAAAGGTTGTCATGTGTTGAGATGAAAAGATTTAAAACTCGGAAAATGCTCAGAAATCAGTATAAATAAAAAAAATTTGGAAAAATTCTGAGGGTCTTGAAACTTGTCAATGCTCAGAAAACAATATAAATAAAAATTTCCAATAAAATACTGAGCGTCTTCCAGAAGACTGAATCTGGACTGAATCCGCGCATGCACTCACCTCTTAAATGTATATAAACATTTACTCTTGTACATATTATTTTATGTACTCATTTGCATCTTTGTTCAACTATTACTATTGTATATAAATACAAGTCACGTATCCTTGGATATATACTCATGTGCAGATGCATATTGACTGTTATTTTTGTATTTCCTGATACACATATAAGCATATTACACTTTTTGATTATTAAATACTTTCTCTTACTAAGCCATGCACATGAATATACCTGCCATGTTCTGAGTCTTGTGCCATATCTATTACCTTTTTATCAGATTTATTCTGTAACTCTCGCTTCACAAATTTCATAATGAGAAATTTTTCATGAATAATTCACCTGTCAACTTGTTCATTATCATAACTGTTCCAATAATTTATGTCTATGAAATCAATGTTTTAAATAAGCCTTTATTATCTTCTCGGTCTCTAGTGACATTCTATAGATTTTTAACACATTGTTCTACTTAATATCATTATAATTAAAAGATGCTCAAAAAACTAGAAAGCACTCAGAGAGTGCATAGCTCTGCCAACGCCAGTAATTGTGCATGGATCCTCCCCAAAATTTAATCACTTTTGTAGCCTATTGCCCACCCTTCCACAGAATTTCATTGAAAATCACTGAGAACTTTTAGAGATATCGTGTGGACAGACACAAGAACATTTGGAGGTATCCAAAAGTTCTCAGTAAATTTCACAAAAACTTTGAGGCTACGCGAGAAATTATTAAATTTTGGGGCGGATCCATGCACAATTACCTCCGCTATGTCGTATTTATATGTCCACACCACATATTAGCGCCAAAAGTTCATGGTTGTCCACAAGATATCTCTAAAAGTTCTCAATGAATTTCAATGAAATTTTCAGTTTGCGAGAGAAAAAAACAAACTACAAAATTTCCTAAAATTATCCAGAATCATCTAGTATCTAGGTGCTTATTTTCAGACAGACAGATGGACGTTCATTTGGTGAATTGTAATGAGATTATTTATGTATTACATTACATACATGTTTATTTGTATTTATACATTATTTAGAAAGTAATTAGTACATTATACATTATTTACAAGGTTATTATTAAGGTTTTATTTCGTACAAATTACTGAAATTCCATAGGTTTAATTATTCACTTAACAAATTGTCATCTATCGAGGTGCTTTGTAGAACGGATTGTCCACATTTAGAGAGGTACCACTGTATATGCAGATTAATCAAGCTATGACATTACAAATGCTTCATACCAAAAATATTTTCAAAAAGTGAGATTACCATTGTCACTGTAGAATGTGTGAATTTTTAGAGCCTAATTAAATTTAGTAGGTATTTGTATAATAATAGAAAATTTAGAATTTTTGACAATAAAATTCAATATAGTTAAAAAAAAATTTCATTTTTATATTTCTCTCTTTATTTTGGTAAATGTTTCTATTAGATATTTTCTATAGTTTTGAGAAGGGTCATTAACATTCAAATAGTTCTTTGGACGACTGAACTTCTTGTTGTTTGTGTTGTTAACACATTGTTTTCAGCCGATCCATTCTTTGGACTTCCTCAGGTGTAATATCTGAACGTGATGGGATAAACAGTTTTGAATTTCAGGCAACCCTTATAATGTAGGATTCAAGGTTGTCTTCAGCCACTCACACACACTTCGAAACAAGGTGAGCCTGATTCGCAATCTGAAATTTACAAACAATTGTAAATGTGGAAAAATCTACACTGGTGAAACAGGCTGAACCGTCAAAGTCAGACTTGAGGAGCACAGAAAAGCTATAATCAAGGGCGAGATAGGAAAATCTGGAATGACTGACCATGTCTGGAGAGAGAAAGGTGACCACTTCCCTCTCTGGGAGGAAGTCCAGATTATTGACAGAGAACGCTGTTGGAAACAGAGAAAAATCAAAGAGGCAGCATATATCAACATGTCAACTGAATGTATTAGTCAGACAAGTTAGGAGTTCAACCCGATGTGGCTTCCGCTGCTCAACAAACCCAAACCTGACAAGGCAAGGATAAAGAAACACCCAAATGCTATGTTATAAGCGTTGCCTCTTTTGAAGTTAAAAACTTCTATTAGTTTAAAAGTTTTCTTTTAGTCTCCCGATTTCTATTTTCAGTGTATTAAATTCCAAGACAAGCTTGTCTAGCTTCAGGCGTTGTGACTTTTTCTCATTTTTATTTAATTTTCTTTAATTCCTTAGCATTAAAAACAAAATGAGGTTGCCACAAATGTATTATTATTATTATTTGAATGAATAAAAAAAAAAAAAAGGATTAAATTATTTATTCCATCAATCATGATTTCCTTGTCTGATTTGTTGTGTAATATATTTGATGTGGAGTCTTTCTTCTTTTGCATAACAAACATTGACATTCTTAAAGAAAACAAAAAACTTATTGGGTAGTTTTTTGTTTTCATCTAAAAAATTTAATCTTGATTGAGATTCCTGTAAGTAGCAGACAAACCAAAGTCTCTGTTTGATTTCCATGCAATTCTTGATGTATAATGAAGAAAGTAGGATTGTTAGTAGTATTTTGGGATCAAATAAATTTAAAAAATGTATTGTTAGCTTTTAAAGCATATAGCAAAAAATTTCATTTTTAATAATATTTATAATAAGTATGATTTCAATTAAGGAATGTACATATATGAATATAAAAATTGAACTGTTTGTAGATAACTTGATTATAATATATTTTTCATGTATGAATATACAGTCCAAAAATCAATCGTTAAATAATGAACTTATATATTCAATCTTGCTATTTTGAATTGTGATTGGTGGGGAGAACTAGTGATGTACTGGAATATCAATCTGGTCGGATATCCGGTGCCAGTAGAAAATTAAAATCCACATCTGTTAAAAAATATTGGGTGTCTAAAATTTGAAACTGGTGGCAGTGATAATTTTTTATGAATCCGGCGCCGGATATCTGACCGAATTGATATTCTGTAACATCACTGGGGAGAACATGCCTAAAAATGTTTTTATCTCATTCTTTGATGTTTTCTCATTCAAAGAATGAACAGGAATTTCCTATTTTATAGAATTCGGTTATTTTTTCTTTTTATTTCTCTTAAACTTTCAGCATCTTGACCTAGAACTTGACATCTTTTCAGGCTGGCAGACACGCTTTCTCAAACTGTTCATGTTTGTTTCTTGGAATTGTGTGAGACAAGTGCAGTCATTGGAAACGAGGCAAATTCTCTAGACTGATTTTATTTAAATAGAACCATTTAAGAAAAAAAATCTTTAAACCATCGTTTTAGAATTTTGAGAGTTTTTCTGATTGTTATAAGCTTCTTTAAATTCCTCAATTCAAATGGGATTCTTTTTCACAGCCTCAAGAAAATGGATGTTTCATAAAATAATCATAAGCAATTTTGCTTTCCATAGATCAAAGGATTTATTTTGATTCTTTTGTTGGTTATTCATATTCAAATTATTTTATCCAATTTTTTTCTTCACTGGTTTGAATATTCCATTTCATCTTCAGGCTATATTCAAGTTCTATTTCCAATTCTCTTTTTTTTTAAATCCTTAAATTGAGATTTTTTCAGTTTGATTTCTTTTATTTTCTATGTAAAGCCAATCCAAAGGCACCGACTTGTTTTCTATTTGCAATAAATTTCAACACTTGAAGAAATAACTTTTTCTTTTCTTTCATTTCTTCTATAATTATGGCTTCCTCCTTCTTGAACCGCTTGAAACTGCTTCTATAATTTAGCATTACTGTAATTTTTATCTCACTATAATGAATACTTTTGATTTTAGGTTGGAAATAGCACTTAAGGATTTCAACTGTTAAATGTACATATTCCCAGCAAATGCATCTTTACACAATACATCAATTTAACATC
>VCCN01001303.1:5132549-5147525 GCA_006491835.1 Architeuthis dux
AAACTCCTGTCAAACCTACGACCTAGGGACATTGCTGCTATCTGCGCCACTCCAATGGACCTTAGCATGCAAACCATTGATTTAAAGGGTGGGATCGGCCACGCACATGTCGCACCTCACATTAAAACGCCACCGCGCAGACTTTAGGGCTATTCATACTCAGACCCTGCTGACTTAGGATCTGAAAAGATTTGGAAAACCCTTCCCAATCTCTGTTCACGGAGCCAGGTCATTCACACACACACACACACTCTCTCGCTCTCTCCAAATGAAGCTGATCAGCTGTGTTGCCTATTTACTGGATTATTTGTAAATCAACATTTCCTGAAGAAAATCTAGCTGTAGCTAGTGTCTTCTATGTTGTAAACAATAGGTTATTGTACACCAAATACCAGATAATGTATGTCCCATTATGTCAAAAAGGGAGATGGCCAGCTGTTTCAATTTCCTTATATGCATTATGTTTCATATCACCTATGGTACTAGTGATAATAGTAAGGATACGACCCACAGCATTTGATGTTTCCATTAAACTTCTTCTTATTCTTTCTTATGAACTTTGAGTGACATATCTGGATAATTTTTTTCTTTATAATATGGACTATAACATTACAGAGACTGACCATTGTTCATTTCTTAAGGAGTCTGTTTAAATTTATTATAATTTGAATGATTCCAGAATAGGAACCAGCCAATTGTCAATCTTAAGGAATGCTTTAAGCCAATCATGCTCACTGTTAACCTGTACATTTAGTATTGCTTATCATACTGGATTATATATGTTATTCTTACAATTTAACAGGATTCATTATTGTTTATCGTACCACCTATTGTTTATCTTATTTACTATTCAGATAACTACAAGAGAAGTCTATTTTCACATATTATACCTACTGATTGACTGTGTTCCTAGAACACTGAGTGGGAGACACTGTAAAATGAAATCCAAGCCCGAGAACATCTAGTTCAGTGCTATGTCAACTATTTCTAGTTGTAAATCTCAATTGCTTGTTATATTTTGTAGATAAAGCAGAAAGACCACTGATTCTTTCCAATGTGTCTTCTTCCTTCCAATGTGTCTTCTTCCTTCCAATGTGTCTTCTTCTTTCCAATGTGTCTTCTTCCTTCCAATGTGTCTTCTTCCTTATATTTCTTAACTTTTTGTTAGTTTGTTCCTTTGATCTTCATCTTTCCAGGAACATTACCTTTGCTGCCATCTTATTTATTTGATCCCAGTTATCTAAGTGAATCCAGCAATCAGTATGTTCTTTACTTTAAAAGGTCATTCTTGTGGCAAGAGATTTTGGAATTTCACCTTTAGCCTTTTGGGCTGTTGAAGGACACCTTTAATGTCTCCATAATCAGTTGATTTCTTTAAATTAAAAGGTGAAAGTTGTGTGTGACTGTGTGTAGTCGGATTCTGTATTTGTTATAGAATGAGTGTGCTTGTATGAATATCTTTTTACAGGTATGTATCTATATGTTAGCCTTTTCAAAAGAAAAAAACATTTACATTACAAATTACACAATTTATAGGGGGAAAATTCACTGATTTGTATGTATAATAAGCTCTATATTTATTCCTTTCTATACATTGTAATAGATCATTTACAAAACTGTATAAAACTTCTACAACTATACATATGTGTGAGTGTGTGCATGGATTTGTATATATTTAAGCCTGGTTCATGCATAAAAGCTTATATGTGCTCTAATAAAAGTATATAGGCAGTATTATTATGATCAGCATCCTTTGACCATAAATCATTTTCATTATGGCTATTAAATAGCCTGTTTTCCTGTTCTTTCAAGAATACTGTCCAAAGTTTTAATCTTAAAAAGAACCCCTAGAAATCAATGCAAGAAGTCATTTTTCATTTTATATTGTAGGCAATTCACTTTTTAACTCTAAATTACTAGATAAAGATTTAAATCTGTTAATAGTGTAAATCTTTGTAGTTATTGATAGTTCTACAATAAACAGGGCTTATCTGGTAACAAATATGTATAATCTCATGAATAAAAATGATTTACACAACAGAAGAAGTGTAGCTGATATCAAAAGCACAGGCAGGAATTATGTATTGCTTGACAATTTTGGGACTTAGGATTGACTATATGTATCCCATACCTTCTTCAGTTGAAGATCATAGATTTGCCAGTTAAAGATTAAAAGGGTGAGTGTACATATTCTCTTTCCAATTACTTCTTTGTTCTCATTTAATAATTATTGTAAATTGGTCTCAGTGTGGGATAACTGGTTTAATACTGTATCTTAGAAAAATAGAAAAAAAGTAATAGTGATGTACTTGGAGAAACAACCTATCAACAAGACTCAAGAGTCTTGATAGGTTGTTTCTCCAATCTTAGCTTTAAATGTCTAGGGCATCCTTGATTTGACACTTTATAGGTAAGCATTTACCTTGTCCCGAGGGCAGCTTACAATCTTGCAGAATAGCTTTCATGAACTCCCTTTAATACGAACACCCTACTTTTTCCTGTGTCCTGATTCTTTCAAGTCCTTATTTATTACAAGGTGTTCACTTCCCCTTAAGCATTATCATTATATTCTCTCACTAAGATTGACATTACATTTTTCTTTTTACCTTTTATTATCTCTAAAAGCCTCCTACTTTTTTGTCTTCTTTTATTGTTTGTCACATACAGTGGTCCATATCGCCTCCCACAAAGACCTCTTTCTGCGACTTATTAAAATCTAACCTTAAAAGAGAGAGGGGACATCTTAATATCCTTTTGAATAAAATTGTCCCAAGACAAATCTTGTGACAATGAGTTTCTTTCTTTCTGTTGTTAATTTGTTCCCTAGGGCCGTCTACTTTCAGTAGGTTTTAGTTTGACTTGTAGGTTGTTTTCTACTATAATCGCATCAATTTTAAAGACTTATATTAGATTATGTACCATACTTTTATCTGTCAGCTCATTTATATTAGCATCAAGAATTTATCTATGCTATTTCATTCTCTTAAGAAGTAAATACTGTATCTATATTTATAATTGTGTTGTTTAAATCAGTAACCATGATGCTCTAGTCCAGGGGTCAGCAACCTTTTTACATTTGCGGGCCGGATCGCATATTAATAAGTGGACGGTGAGCCAGATACATGCCATAAATCAATGAATAACGCATACTAAAAAATCATTTGTGTTTAACCAAGAATGATAATTAGTAATTAAAGAACTCAATTTAGTTGCAATCAAGGCAACTTAATTGGAAAGACACAGAGAATCTTTAAAACATAAAAAGGAAGCACAGCATAGTACCCCAATATTTGCTGCAGGCCTGGTCTGGCCCGCCAGCCATACATTGCCTACCCCTGTTCTAGTCCATGGATTCCTAAATATGAAAGGACAAGCTTGCAATGAAACCCCAGTTTGTTAAATTAATGTTAAGAGAATGTTATATGATTCATATCAATATCTACATACAAAAAGCTCATTTAAATAGTGTTTAAAGCTATTAAAGTTAACTGTGAAATCCAATATTTAGCATTCGCCTCCTAGGAAACGTAACCACAAACATCACAGCAAGTTTTGAAAGAACATTCATATAAATTACTTATTTATGGATTTTGTTTCTTTCAATTGACAAATACAATGTCTAAAGCTTATTATGAATTTTATCTACTTCTATCAATAATCTTTAAGGGCAAAATCGTTCTAAAATATTCATACATTAGTTTTTTAGATGAAATCTTGTGGTCTTTAGGCATTCAGACTTGAAAATGTTCTTTCCATAAATCTCTCCAGATTTATTTTGTGATACAATTAAATCATTGTAACTCATTTGCCTTAAAAATAAAGAAAGTTTTATATTATTCAACTATAAATATTTTATATTTAAACAGTAAGGTTATTATGTTGGAAATTATCGTTTTTATTTAAAAAAATAAACGTTTTAGGGAAGTTAGCAAACTTAGTGAATTTAACATAGAATGTTAAATGTTTTTTCCAACTTTGAAAAGGATAAACCTAAGGAAAATTAAACATTATTTTTAATACTTGCAGGTTTGATTTAGTGTTAGAACAATGGCTTGGGAATGAAGAGATTACATGTTTTATTCTACATACCACATTCATATAGGGAAAATGAAATTGTGATTCAAAACCAAGGTAAAACGGTATTTTAGAAATAGTAAAATATTTGCTACCTCTGTTGTAACAATATTTACTTATTCCAGGAGTTGATAGAACCACGGGCTATCAGGTCTGAGATTACTATGCACTATCCCTGTAGACCAGTGGTTCCCAACCTTTACGAGTCATTACCCACTTTTGTCCTTATTCCCCCCTTGGACTACCCAAATCACCCCTGGTTGGGAACCACTGCTGTAGACCATTTAGAACCAAAATAAAAACCTTATCTAGTGAATTATTTTATACTTGTAAAATCCACTAAATACATGTAGTTAACAATAACTTTATGAACAACATGAAAAATCACTGTCATTTTCTTGTCATATTCAAGTCAGTAATTTTTTCATAACTTCCTGATAAAAACAAACACTCTTGGTAAATATGTATGTGTTATTTTATCTGGATAGGACTGACTCATGCAACAAAAGAAATGTAGTTGGATTTGAAGGAAGGAATTGACTATTGGTTGGATGAATAATGTCTGTCACTGGTTTAACACAGTGACTCATTATTACACAGTTCAATGCATGAACATATGTTTGCTTGTTTATTTTTTCTGCTAGATTTTCTTTTTTAAGAATCTCATCTCATCTAATCTAACAAAAAACACCACAGAGTCAAATGGTACTGAAGTTATCCTTTGTATGTCTTTTGCTTATAAGTACACATACACATTTTGGTTTCTAACATTTTTTGTTGACTTTCTTTATTGCAAAGCATCACATCATAATTATGATCCCATAATTCCTCAGCTTCAGGTTTTAACCCCTCTTTCAAACATTACAGCCAAGTTTCTCATGTCACAAATTTCTGTTCTAGATTCTACTAAAACTTCTGTCTGTCTGTAATGGATACTGTCAACTAGAATCTTACTTGGAATGCTAATTTCAGGAGAAAGATTTCTAGGCTTGAATTTCTTTTTAAAAAGAAAATCATTGCCATCATTTAAAAGAGAACATTTATGACTTCCCTGACCCAATTATGCATGTACATAAAGCGATTCCTGTTTAAATCGCTATACATCTCTATAATACACTGCCTCTGTAAGAACTTTTTTATAAACTCCCAATAGAAAATGTACTCTACAAATATCTACATATCTCTCCTTTTGTAAGTTTTTAAAGTCTTTCTCAAAATTGGTAGGATATGTCAAAACCTATTATAATTGAAAGTGAAAAATGATCTGATGTTTTACAAAACAAACATATTTTTTCCCTTATTTGGGATATCTAATTATGATAAACATTTTACTCTCTAACTTCAAGTATATTTCTTCATTTAATGCCTATGCAAAGTTTTATAGATTAATCATTTTAGGTTAGCTATTCATTGTTTATATGATATTTTATCATTTTGTAGTTTAGAAGATTATGTATTATTTGATGAACATTTTTAATATTCAAAGCTGTCAGTATTTAGTAAGTTGTTAATGTTTTGAAGAGTTTTACCTGCTTAATTAATATTCCAATAATACTGCCATCATATCATATTGCCCAGAGCAATTATTCTCAATTTAGTGGAGATATGAAGATATATTTTATCTTTTTATTATATTCTTGTTAACAATAATCATTCATTATTGCTTATTAGTTTAGATTAGTTATATGTAACCAAATACTGTGAAGTGTCTTGCCGAAATTAACATCCTATTATCATGATGATCTACAAGATCATTTATGTTTAGTTTTTTAATATTTGCAATTTCTGCAAAGGAGAACAGGTAAACTCATTCATTATGCATGGATAATAAAGTAGACAAATGTCCAATCCTGTGATTTAATTAGACCGATGATATATTAGGGAAAAGAGAGAACAAAAAGATTACTTTTACCAACAGATGGTAAGTATAGATTTCTGAATTCACAAATACAAAAAGGAGCAAAAGATAAAAAGTTAGGATTGAGATTATGATGCTTATTCTAATGGTAGTGAGAGTATCAAGTATAGTTCTGTTCAAATTGACTGGGTACATGGCCAGGTAAAAAAAACAAGGCTTTAATAGACTGTGCCCAGTTATTTGGTTAAAGGTCCAAGATAGAAAATCTTAAGTGATACCCAAAAGAAGATTGGACAATTGGTTTATGAATCAGAAAGAAGTTATGACCAGTTCACAAACATCTGCAGGAGAAACTCAGAGAATGATCAACTGAGTTGAACATCTTATTATTTTTTCTTTTTGCAAAATGTATACTCAGATGTATCAAATCACTTATCTTGACAAAACATAATCTCTTATACGGTGGTACCTCTCATAGTGAAGGACTCTTATAACAAAATTTCACTTAGCGAAAGGTCCCAATTGCAAAAAAAAAACAAATTTTTAGTGAAATATTTTCAGTTTGCAAGAAAAAAACTACAAAATTTCATAAAATTATCCATAATCATCTAGATTTCATTTATAATTATCTAGATTTGTATCTAGTATCTAGATGCTTATTTTTAGACAGATGGTCATTTGGTGAATTATAATAAGATTATTTATTTATTAGATTATTCACATGTTTATTTGTATATATTCATTATTTATAAAGTAATTAGTACATTATACATTATTTACAAGGTTATTATTAAAGTTTTCAGTGGTCTGATATTTTTATTTGGAACAAATTACTGAAATCCCATAGGTTTAATTATTCACTTCATCTGAATTTTCATTTAACAAGACGTTTTGTAGAATGGATTGTCCTCATTAAGAGTGGTACCACTGTAATATAAGAATGAAGTGATCATGATATTTTTATGCTTTTGGTTAAGATAATAACAAATAAATTCTATATCCTCATGCCCAGAATTCATAACCCTGTGGTCTAAATGGCATATTTTTCTGTTTGGTGAAAATTGGTTGACATTAACATTTCTCTCCCTCTCTTTTTACTATTTCCATATTTGCATCCACGAAGACATAGATGTAAGGAGTTAACAAAATCATCCCTCATTTATCACTTGAGGGTGAGTTGACAAAAAACTCAAAGAAATGTTACAAGTACATAAACAATAAAGTATGTCTTCATATCAATTAAAATAATTTAGAATATCTTAATATGTTATTTGAATTAGGTTTTATCAGTTTTGATGTTAGTGCTAATTAACCCTATTTTCTAAAGTGTGTCATGTAAAGTATTTTCTTCACTACACCATACTCATAAAATGTTATAAAGCTTTATACACAAATTTTAGTATATTTTAAGCCCTAGTACTCCACCAAGATTCTTTGCTTCAGCTTGAAAATGACAAAATTCATTATCAGATTCAAGGCAAAGTAATTGTGTATTATTATAATTTCCCTTGTCTGTTCACCTGTCTTTGTTCATCCAAATTATCTAAAGCTGCTTGTATTAAACAACTGTCAACACAGCTGAAACAGAGGAGCTGTTTAGGTTTGCTTAAAATGCCATCAAAGTAACTCTGAACTCATTGACCACACCAATGCATGTGGAAAAGAAAAGTAAGAGGTTCCGAGAGATTTATTTTTGTAATTAAATTCATTTGTCTGTATATTTCTTTTAGTCAGCCTCATTTCTGACAACACACATACACACACACAAAATATCTACTTATTTTATATATAACTGGTTTTTTTTTTAAATTTATAAATCTCTTAGAAAAACAAACATCACTTATACAGTTATTGTTCATTATCTGAAAATCTCTGGATGGACTTTTCTACTAGTAAAATCTGAAAAATGACCCAACATTCTCTGTTTTGATATTGTGATTTGTTTGGAAAATTCAAAAACCTCTGTTGTAACTGACAATCATGGGATTAAATCTCTTTGTTCAATAATCTTTGTTCTTCCATTTGCTTCATATTTATCTGTTCTACATTGAAGAATATTATGATCAACACTATAATCATACAAATCTAATTCTAAACATTATAGAAAATATACATTAAAAACGTAACTTAAATTCTACATTCAAGAAAAAATCAACTGTTGAAGTTTATTTCAAATTGAGAACATAGTCAAATATTCTTATTTAAATCTGTTTTTAAAAAGATGTTTTCTAATCTAAAGCTTCAAAAAGGATACAAACACAATCATATCTCCATACAGATTCACATGTAAGCCTGCACATACAAATCATTATTATGTTTAATGTTTTCATTTTCATTTCTTTTACAGAAATAAAACTTATGATCTAGTGAAATTTTGTCCTTTTATCCAAAATATTTTTTTAAATTATTCAAGGTATAAATTGAAACTAATTTTATAGAGTAGTATATAACTTTTGAATGCAAAGATTCTTTTTTCTCATTCAGATTTGATTTGTAAACAAACAGGTCTGGTTAGTCACTCAATAGAAACCGTCATATGACCAATGTCTGTTGGCAACATGCCGTGTTGGGGATGATCAATTCAAAAATTGGGAAAAGGGGCGATCAATGAATAATTTACTTCCTTTTGTTGGGCTGTGATCACTAAAAAAGTCTGAATTTTCAACAAAAAAAAATAACAGTGAACACTGCCCAACACAAATTAAGGGACCAATTTAGCATAAACTTACACTGTAAATTGAACCCCCAACTAAAAATATTGGAGGGGGAAAAAAAAAATCAGTTTTTTCTAGACATAATAATTAGTAAATGTTTAAATGTTCAGCCCTTTAGCTCCATTGGTGCGGCCTGTATACATGATACATAGCCAGCCAGACCAATTTAAAAACTGAAGAAGCCTATGATGATGTTGACAGTTTCGGTTGGTGGTTTCTAACATACAAAGAGTGATCAAGAATTCTGAAAAATAAAACTCAAAATTAATTCGATTAAATTTTTTAGTTGTTGTGCATATTTATAAAAGCTCTTGAATCAAATAGATTTATTTCTTTATTACAAGGTTACTTTAGTCCACTTACCCTGTAGATTATAGGCCATTGAATAAGAAATTAAAGTGAAATATGAAACCAAAAGAATTGTTTTGCTAATTTGTATTGGTGATAACTAATGTGATGCAATATGTCTTAATATATTTCTTTTGCTACTTAAAGGCTATAAGTTGCAATCCAAAATTGGGGCTTTGCCATTTAACTGACTATGTGCCTGAATATAGGTTTAGAAAAAATTGACATATAATGCTTATGGGATTGGTATTTGTTATATGTGTGTGTGTGTGTGTGTTAATTAATAGTTACATTTATGGCTGGGTTAATTAAGATTCTGTGCTGAATTATGAATCTGAGTATATTTAAACAAACACATTTTGTGCTCTTAGGCTCTCTAATCTAGGTGTGCATAAATATAGGTGTGATTGTATATCACATGAATATAGGTGTGTATATATGCATATGTTTGCAATTATGCTATACTTAGTTTATTTGTTTGTTATGTTTTAATTTATGTAAACAGGAATCCCCCGCTTTTTGAAAGTTTGCTTTACACCATTTTTCACTTTTACAAAAAAAGGCAAAAAGCAATTATAGAGGCAGTGCGCACACTCTTCCTCTCTCTCATACACCCCAAACCTCCAACGACTCGGCCTAACATATCATCATCACTATGTTTTGTTCTGGAAACGCTCAAAAGATTTTCCTATAAAAATTATTGGTAATTGTTTTTAACGGTTTACATCATTTCAGCTTAGAAAAGGTTTTTATAAGAATGCTCTACTTTCAGAGAGCTGGGGAAACTTGTATTTTTTATTTAAATTCATTTTAGTATTACTCGTATATTTATTGTGCACATGGCGTAACTGATATACTATATTGGTGCATTGCGCTGAATAATTGCATACATGATTGCTACCATAATTTATTAAGTGTCTATACTTTGTGTATTGTAGTTTTGCACCTATCTGTATGGCCTGGTTCCAATCATGATTTATTATTGTATTTTTCCATCGGTTGATATATGTAGCCACTTCTTTAGTCCAATTTACATGCATAAGTAAATTCAAGCTTAAATGCTCCTTTTACAAGCAAAGACTGAATTCACGACCAAGTATAAAAAGCATAGTCTGCATTTTTTAATCAACCATCTTGCTGCATGTCCTGTGACTTGAGGGGGGCGAATCCCAAATCCCTGTCACTGAGACAAATGCCATGAGGACCGGGATAAGTGTGGAGATCCCAAAAGCTTCTCAGAACGAATCCTGAGCATGCTAATGGTGATCGCCTCCCAACCAGCTGGCCAAGATATCCTGTGCAACTTCTCCCAGGACGATACCCGAGCATGCTACAAGGACCCCAAAGAGACATGGTTCTCAGAACTTCAAGGCCATGGCGGTTTCAAAGGACAGATACTACACTTTGATCTAAGCCAAAAGGCTGCAAAGCGATCCTTGTTAATTAGATATTTCTACCGTTTTAAATAAATACTTAGTAACAACTAATATAATACATAGATACCTAAAATTTCTTTTCATTTGATGAGCATAAGTAGCGAAAATGAAGATACTGTATTTCCCAGATGATAAGACGCATTTTTATTCCTGAAAGGTTTTTAATAAAAATTAACAAAATATGATAATTAGCTGTGACAGAAATAAAAATGACACCATAGAATCAGGAACTTGGATTAGCTAATACAGTAAGCTTGTAGTTTCCAAGGGGTTGGGGGAAAACACTGACATAGTTCAATGCAATAAATCAAATGACACATCAACATTACAGCACCGGAACTATACCTTCAAGAAACACCTCCTCACTTACCACCGGTAAGCTATCACCATTGTCACGAAATCCGAGACACTACAACGTAATTCACAGTACAACTTCTGTTGGAAAGCCTAGAATGGACTGACAAATTGTTATCGCCCGGTAATCCTGGGTGCGTCTTATCACTTGTAACATCTTATCAGCAGGAAAATATAGCAAGTCAGTCAGGACATCAGTATCATTTACATGTTGTCTTATAAATATCACATTTGTTAGCAATAAGAGTCGAGCAGATGTAATTAATAGATAATTACTGAATAAATTATAACAAAGAAAATGGTCAAAATCAAGATAATTTGTGTCATGATTTTTTGCCTTTCTGTTTTACTCGGAAATAATTTTGCTAGTTTTAAAATAGCTAAGATTTGTGAGATTTGTCATTATACCTTACCTCTAGCCAAGGAAAGTCAATATATTTACTTACTACCTAACTGCAGAATCTGCTTACATTGTAATCATGGGAATCATCGAATCTTCTCATTTTTTTATTACTGCTTGTTGTATAGAACGAACCTCCTCTATTGATAGTTTTGCTGCTGGGTGTATTAGCAAGTATATTTCAATCAAATTGCACACTGGTTCTGATCTGAAATCAATGTGCATGCATATCTGCTTAAGCCAAATATAGAAAGAAATACATCCCAACATGCAGAGCATCAAAAGATAAAGCTCTATGATTACAAAGTTGAATCTCTGCTAATTATCAAAATTCTAGTATATCTGTCTTTGTTGTCTGTCATCTGATCATAACCAGACGATATTCAGCATTGAAAAAGGTTTCATGATGGAAGTGCACCCGCTTGTCAAGTTGATTATATGAGGAATACTCAGAATAACTCTGCCTTTCCATCTTGTCTCTTGCTTCCAATTGAATCCTTATACCAGTATTGGTGCCTGAAGTTGGCATTTAGCGAGTACTACAGTTGATTAACTCTATTCAGATCAAGGAAGGAGAAAAAACAAAGCATGTCTCTTATTCTAGAAAATATTTCAAACAAATACACTTGAGTAGTTGGAATTCTTTGCCAGCATTTTCCAATTCTCTCATAATCAAGTGTTCACACTCTCTCTCTCTCTCTCTCTCTCTCTCTCTCTCTCTCTCTCTATATATTATATATATATATATATATATATATATATATGTGTGTGTGTGTGTGTACACTTCTGTTACAAATGTAATTTATTGTATTAACAAATGTGTGACCTCCATATTTCTGTCATTACTGTATTTTTTTCACATATTAGATATATAAGAGGATCTAAAAAGAATCTAATGACACAAAAAAAACCCCTGCATCCTGAAGACAAAGTGGAGGTCTCCCATCAATTCATATTTCTTCTAAATACTGGGGAAAAGACTTTGGTACACATACAATAGTGGGGTCCAACGGTTTAAGAAAGTTATTCCTCTTGAATACATGGACATACACAAACATAATCCCTTATGTAAAAATTGTTTTCAATCACGCAAGACAAGGTTAGAAAACAACAAAAAAGAGAAAGATTAAAGTGTGTATCATGTAAAAAAAAAAACTTCTTATAGCACATCACAAATAAATTTCCTTTTATTTAAGACTAATATTCAAGGGGAATAACTTTTTTGTCTTAAATCATTATACCCCACTATTTTATGTGTACCAAAACTTTTTACTGTATATTGTCTGTAGAACCATGTACCTTTTATCCATCAACTATTGTATTTAAGATGGATTGTTGCTTGCTCTAAAAAAACAAAATAGACTGCTTGGATTCACAAAGTCCCTGTCAAGATAAATGAAGCAATTTATAAATCTTTGGTCAATAAAGTTAGTATAGCTGATATCCTAGGGGATGTGTTCAGTAATAGAAAAGTTGGCCATTTTAAGTTCTATAGCTAGCCATATTTCTAACTTCTTAATATTTCCTAAAGAATTTCAATCTTGTGACATCACTCATTTGTATTCTATATTTGATTGAAAGATCACTTGAGAAGTTTTCGGTTTCTTTTTTCTGCCGAATTCAAAGCTATAATTTATATTTTTGATTTGCAATAGTAAGATGCTTCCAGATAGAAATCTTTGGGGGAAATGTTCAATTGATACCAGTAGGAATAATAAGAAGTCAAACATTTCTTAAACCTTTGACTTCTTTTTATAAGATGAGCTTAAAAAATGATGACAATAGAAATGGACTTTGTTTCAGCTTCCTACCATCTCTGCACCTAGCTTGCTTGAATTCAAATTTCCAGAATGCTGATTCTCAACATTTGTTTCACATCTAAGCATAGTATTAATATTGATTACTATGGCATGAATATTTATGTCTCAATGCTCTTCATAAACATTCAACATGACATCTATCACATTTGCACAAACTCATACTATTAGGATAGATCAAAAAGTTTCAAACATTTTTTATAAAATCTTTTCATATAAATTCATAGCATCATTATTTAGTCATAAAAATATATTCTATGGCTTTTTATGACCACCTTTTATGACCATACTAAATTGTGTATTCCATCATAAAAGAAAGATTCCAATTTTTTATTTAATGAATTCTTTGAGAAATATTTAAATATTTTGTTGGAACTGTTGGCCAGAAAAGGAGTGAGGTATAAAGCAAAACAAGATATAGTCTGAAGGTGTTTGATCTGGAGAATGAATGTTTGATCTGGAGAATGGAGAATGGAGATATGTTGCAGGTGGAAAAACATTCAATCCCAGTTCTATGATCAGTTACTGTATCATAGTTGCAACAGAGGATGGCTGTTTTCATGCAGCAAAATCCCGAGTCAACTTCCTTGACCAGAGAAAGCTCTGTTCTCTTCCAATCATTCAAACAAGCTAATTGCTCACTATACTATTGTGCAGTAATAGTTTGTCCAGGTTCCAGAAATTTGTAATAAAATATTTCCTTGGAACCCCATTAAAAACAGAGAAGATCTTTTTGAAATATCCTTCAATTCTAATTCAGGGCAGGATCATCTAAAAGATTGACCTTGAATTACATAAAATCATTTCCCTTTGATCACTTTGATGATCAAAGTAAATTTATACAGATGAAAGGTCTTTTCATCTGTATGAATTTACTGTTCATATATGAAAATATATATAAAGTATGTATAAATATATAAAATTAAAATATACATATCTAATACTATAATTATATATAAAAGTATATGAAAGAAATATATAAACAAATGAATTTTTGAAATAATACAATTTTAGTATAAAATTTATATATAAGACTGATTAAATTCTTGGCATAAGTTTATTATGTTTTCTATTTAGAAGTGGGTATAAATGTGATAATGTTGGTAGATGAAAGTAACCTGGCATATAAAATGGTTAAGGTCTTTTTCTTTCATTATTGTATTTATCACCTTACATAATGACACAGGCTCATATCTTTCTTTTCCTGCCTCTTCAAAACATAAACTTCATTTGGAAATATTGCTGTCACCTTGTATTGATTCTCAAATATTCCAATTTAGAAAGGAACTAGTTATTGTGTACTAGAATTAAGTTTCTTAACAATGTTCTGCCATTTCCACAGAATTGGCATCTCTATTTTACTTTGAGTTTTAGAATTTGAATTTCATTTAAAAAAGATTATTTTGAAAGATTTGAATGAAGAATGTGTATAATTGGTTAACTGAACTAAGCTCAGAGGTTTGCTGCAGGGTGTTTAGAGCAATAACCAGAAACAAATGATGGTGGCAGCAGTTAAACAATAATAGTCATAACTAGTATTCCAAGGGAAATTATGAATTACTGCCACCCATATATGCTGTGTTGGGGGTGATCAATTAAAAAGTTGGAAAAGGGGGTGATTATTGAATAAGTTACTTCAGAATTTTCAAAAAACAAGTGGGCACAAACTATTGACCAATTTAGCATAAGATTACATTGAAAATTGAACCCCCCCCCACTAAAACCCTATTTTGGAGGGGAATTTCCAAAAAACAAAATCTAGCTTAACTTGATCCTTAAAATAATGAGCTTATTCTTTTGCCCATCCATAAATCTGCCTGGAAACTTGCCTAAACATGCCAATTAAACTGTGCAGTATTCAATACCTCAAGTTGGATCTTGCATATGTTATGAGTCATAAGAATTGCAGATTGGGACAGTGGAAGATCAGGTATGTTTGGGAAAAAATGTCTGGTCAGGGGGTATAGATTTGCAT
>VCCN01001303.1:5158080-5179869 GCA_006491835.1 Architeuthis dux
TTCAAATGCTAATTTTAAAAGCAGCCATCACCATGAAGTAGATTGGTACTACACACTCTTCTTATATCATATCAGCACATTCATGTTATTGTAAAATCTCTAAGGATTATCATTGTAAATATAGGTTAGTTTGGACTAGATTCCTCATCTTTGTGGTTTTGCTTTATAACATGATGAAAATAATTCATTAAAAAAAATTCAGTCAAGAACTGTTATGACTATATAGTATAAATATCTAGCAATTTATAAGCACTCCTTGTAGTGTAGTGGTTTGCAAACTAAACTTTAAAAAAAACTTAATAAATTGGATTCTCAATCTAAATTATTGCTTTGCAGCAAACAAAGCTCAGAAAATATATATCTTTCTACTTCTGTTTGATTATTTATCAATCTAATAATGGTTATTTATAAGTACTCACATTGATATTTATTCCTTCTATACTTTTCTATTAATTACGAATTTGCCATGTTCCAATACTCTTATTATCCTAGGAATATATTGTATAAAATCACGCCACCATCTTTGTTGCATTGATAAGTGTGCTTTGGACTGTACAATCACTTCTTTGCATTTCTTTGCTGGCCATTCTACTTGTGACTTTGCACAGCCAAAAGTTGAAAGGCAAATAAGCTCTCTAGCATAATACTTTTATCTCTTTGTGGTAGCCATTGTTATTTAAGCTTCTAATTTTAGGCCCAATTAGCACCAGGAGACGATATGCCTTTACACAGTCAGGAAGTTCACTATAGAATGCCTTTGGCTACTTGATTTGATGAATACTAGCCATTGGCTGTTTTAAACATTACTCTGTCTCTTCAATTATTATTGAATAAATGAGAAATGGTGAAAAGTGGCTGGCAAGGGGTATCATTTCTAAGATTAAAAAGTCTTAGTATTCAATGATCAGACTCATACTTCTAAAATTCATGAATATTAATAAAAAGCTATATATCAGAATAATTAAAATGCACAACTTTCTGACCTGGATCCTTCTTGCCTAAAATGTTTTATTGTGTGCATATGTAATCGTTATACCTTTCACTTTTCACCAAATATGATTTATCACAATGGTGACATAATTGCTTTGAAATAAAAGAAAGTGTTTTTGCATTGCAAATTTAGTATCATTCATACTCAGATTTATGTCACCTCTCTGGATATTATAACATCAGGAGCGTTTTTCTTTTATTCTCCCATGCAATATAAACCAACCTCCCAGTAAAAGATTCACAAGGACAAAAAATCTTGAAGCTTGCATTTTGCCTATGTTGACTTGAGTTATTATTGTTCTTATCTACATCTGAAGCAAATTTAAGTAAAGAATTCCCTGTGCTTAGATACATTTCAATAATTCTTTTCTTCTTTTTTGCTTTTCTATATCACTACTTCCAGAT
This sequence comes from Architeuthis dux, assembly GCA_006491835.1. Lineage (NCBI taxonomy): Eukaryota > Metazoa > Mollusca > Cephalopoda > Oegopsida > Architeuthidae > Architeuthis > Architeuthis dux. Next base: position 5,159,476 of record VCCN01001303.1, read on the forward strand.
CAGATTAACTGAAAAAATTTAAAATTCAATAATTCTTTTCTTCTTTTTTGCTTTTCTATATCACTACTTCCAGATCAGATTAACTGAAAAATTATAGAATCTTTTCATTGCTTGTTTCTATTTGTGGGGAAGAGTTTTTGTTCCTTTCTTTGTGTTGCTCCAAGATTAATGAGAGAACAAAAAAGCAGATGGTGTTTTAAGAGAAATGAGAAGATTGCTTCATAAGCCCTTATGTCACATTCCAAGGTATTTATATTAGAATAAATATTCACCCTTCTTTCTTTCTTCCTGGATTTGATTATACTATCAGTTGAACAGTCATCCTTACATCATCCGGTTTAGACAATGGGGGTGATTGATCAGTTTTAGTTTTTTTTCACTGTTACATTTTTTTGGGAACCTTCATCCCTCTAAAAAGTTAGTATAGTCAGATTTCGTACACACACACACACACATAGACCAATGTACCAGAAAATCTATAGAAATATAACAGATTTAAATGGTTATAGATTTTCAGTGAAAGTGAACTTTCACAAGTCTTTCAGCACTTTTAGAATACCAGTCACACTCAAGTATCACATCAGATGATCATTATTGTAATCTATTCATATAAATAAGTATTAAATATATTATGAAATTATTTTTGCAATTTTTACCTCCGAGAAAGGAAGGATATCTAAAAGGTATTTTATGCCACAAATACTTTCCAGAATGATTGACTTGATTGTTCTTAATTCTTTTTTCCTAATAAAGTTTGAATGAATTTTAATTATTTCAAGTTTTATACATTCAAAAAGACTTTATTCATTTTTAATTATACAACTTCAAATTTACACAGGATATCTAAAAATGAATTAAGCGGAATTTTTGTTTTTGTTTTTTTAAACAACAAAAAAAAATTATGAAAATCCAAGTTGAAACTCTTTATACATTTTAGATTTCTTTTCTTGATCAAATTAATAATTTTATCTTTCCAGTTGATTTTGACTTTCTACGGATTGTTATAATCTGCATTACCTATATCACATGGTAGTACATTTTATTCTCAGCATTTACCATCTTTTGCTAGTTGAAAAAAAGTAAGGTACATGACCAGACAGTTTTTGTCTTAATCTTGAAAATCCTTATGGGAGGGGTTAGGACAAGTAGTTGATTTATTTGTTCAACATCAGATATATAATTTCAGAATATAAGGTTCATTTAATAACCAACTTGATCCAGGATTCTTGTTTAAGTCATAATTATCAATTAGAATCAGTCAGTTTTTAAACTTGATTCTAGGAAGTTTTCTAAAAAAGAAATGGGTAATCAACCGTTGCACAATTAAATATAGTAATATTCATTTTCTCATACAATTTCATACTCTTTAATAATTTAAACTTATAGCAGCAATAATCAGTTTTACACAAGAGATAAAAAGTTAAAGATTATTTTTTAGTTTTTTACTAATATAAATTTGTAGACATAAGTAAGTAAAGTTTTACTCATATATATGCTAGATGTAATTTGTCAATGTTGAAATGAAAGATTGAGAAAGCGTGTTACATCTATGGTTTCACTTTTCTGCAGTGTTCAAACTTCTTCTGATGAAGCCGCTCGAGCAGGGAAATGCATAAAGGCTTATCTTCATGATAATAAATATGTTTGAGACATAACACACTTTTCTCAATCTTTCATTTCCACATTGTCTAATTACATCTACCATTCTGTCGATATTCCCTTACATCCACATAACAAACACTCATATGTGTTAACTCAGTTTGGCACTTTAATCATTGTCGATTTTTTTATCAAATATTTTGAGTTGTACATTAAAAAATGATGTGCATAGGTTTTCTTTATCCATTGTTCTTGTTCAGGGAATTATTCAAATAAATGGAAATGGAAACTGAAACTGAAATCTCATTTGTTATTTCTTTTCCACTTTTTATAGATCAATTTATGTGTGATAAGAACTGGCTGTTTTGAGCACAGCTAAAATGATTGACTTTTACCCATTCTAATCATGTCTTTGATCCTGCCCAAACAACTTTTAACCCTTTATGGGGAAGTGACTATATATGATCAGGCAGCCATATGCAAATATTGTAGCCACAAAGACAACATTGTCCGTACCAATGTGGTCTGCAATTTTTGCAAAGTACATTTGTGCTTGAAAAAAGACAGAAACTGTTTTAAATTGTTATTGTGCAGGCCAAAAACAGGCTAATTTAATGGGGTGTGTTATACACCCCATTAAATTAGCCTGTTTTTGGCCTGCACAATAACAATTTAAAATCAACCTGGAGGTGTTATTTTTTGTTGTCAATATCAATTTTTTGTATCTATTCATTATATTGAATGTTATTCTTTAATTCTATGTTTTATTTAACTTTCTACTTTAATCTTTAATTTTTTTAAATATTTTCCATTTTTGGTCACTTTTTGGGCGAGGCACTGTATATGATCACTTCAGAGGGGGTTTTGCCCCCATAAACAAAAGAATTTTATTGGCTTTAATAGCAGGTGTTGTTTTGCCATATTATCTATTTACTAGCTGGAAAGGTGCACTATTTCATTCTAGTATAGAGTGTTGTTTTTTCTTAACTAATCCTTGAAGGTATATTACAATAAGTTTATCTAATATATCATTTTTCAGTGGACTTGCATCCTGCCAAGGGGGTGGTCATAAAAATAAGTAGGAATAAAGGCCGGGTCTCGACCAGGTTTGAAACTTGCAAGTATCACTAAACTGACACATGCAACAGAAACTAGGTCTTCGTCAATGGGCTCCATACTCCATTGGGAGCCATCTCTTAAGAGACGGGATGCTTTACCTTACATTTATTTTATATCATACCTATAGCTTGAATATGACAGAATTCAGTTTTTCTTTTAATTCCCAAATATGATTTGTGTTTATAACATACGTCAAACTAAGATCTATATTTCATAATATGGCACTGCTAAAATGGTCAAAAGATTCCTGTATGAATATTGGATTCTTTTGACTGGTCAGGATAGGTTTGAGTGTTGATGGCAGCTTATAAACAAGGCATAGAAATCTACTAAAGAATTGTGTAATTTTACAAGAGTTTTGACTTCGCTTAGTGAGATGACACAGCATTACCTAAAGTGAATTCTGAGACTGAAGAACATAGTTCCTTCTCAGAAGATTCTCATATCAGTTTTAGTATACATTTGATATACTAAACAAATAAAGCTTATTAGAAACCATCAACCAAAACTGTCAACATAGGTTTCTTCAGTTTTTGCCTGGCTATATATGTATATGTCACGTGTACAGGCTGCACCAATGGAGTTAGTGGACTGAAGATTTAAACATTTACTCCTTATTATGTCTAGAAAAAACGTTTTATAGGTTTTTAGTAGGGGTTCAATTTACAATGTAAGTTTATGTTAAGTTGGTCCCTTAGTTTCTGTCCGGCAGCATTCATGCTTGTATTTTGAAAATTCTTTTTTAGTGATCACCACCCATCAAAGAGCAAGAGTTTATTGATTGATCACCCCCTTTTTTCAATTTTTTAATTGATCAGCTCCAATACGGCATGCCGCCAAAAGACGTTTCTATTGAGTGACTAACCAGACCTGTTCCTTTTTGTATTTAAATATAATGCATCATTTTTTTTTCTGTCTTTGTATAAAAAACTAGATGAATTGTAACTTATACCCTAACATTTAGCCAATTGCAAATTGTAATGAGTATGGTTGTATAAGTCAAATGATGGGCAACAACCCTCTCCTTTTGTCTCTATTAATTGTGATTATAACTATTTAATCATTTGTCTTTTTACTTGCTTTTAGCAATAGAGTAATAGGACTTTGGCATAGATTACCCAAATATGTAGTGCTATCAACAGATGCAAATGATTTTAAGAAGAATTATGATGTTTATTACACCACCGCAAAGGTTTAAGGCCCTAGATATTATGTAAATATGATTGTTATGATGCGTGCTTGTATATACAAATTGTATACTTTTTTTTTACACTAAAATAAAATGTTCTAATGATAATCATTAGAGGTTTTACAATAAGAAGAATGTGTAGTACCAGTCTACTTCATGGTGATGGCTGCTTTTAAAATTAGCATTTGAAATTTTGGATTAATTGAATAAATGTTATTCAATTTTTATTTACACAGGTTTTACTGAAATTTGTTTAACCACTAGCTTTAAACGGAGAGAGCAGGCTGACCAGGATAGGGCAGACTGACCAACTCCCCCACTGATTATTACCATCTCAGTTTTGTTATTTGATATTGCAAACTAAAGTGTGTAGCAAGTAGGGATAGAGACAATGAGATGGAATAATTGTTTTTTCAGCCAAAAACACTCCTTTCTTAGGAAATTGCTTTTGGATATTATCAATGATGATGTCAGAGCTATCAATTGCCTTCAAGTGGGTATCCTATACCAGAAGCCATTTATAATCCTGCTGTCAGTTTCAGGTTGGCGTACACTTGCTTCATAATTTTCCTCCTCTCCTTGAACTGAACTAACTGAAAGATTGGTCACTGCATGCAGTCACTTTATTGATCATGTCTTTTCAACAGAATTAAGCATAGCCAGAAAGGAAATTCTGGCCAGCCAAATTGCTTTGTGATTGGTTCTGCATTAACAGTAGTCATGTTGATATAAATAGATAAAGATTTAGCTTCAATTCCTACAATTTAAGTATTTGCAAGTTTGGTTTGAGTATTAATGAAAGGATTTGACAGCCAAAAGGTATAGACTTTGATTGCAAGTATTGGTCTTTAAATGTCTGAAGGAAGAAAACAATTCAGAATTTTGATCAGGGAAAAATTATTTGTGCTTTACTAGTTACAAAATTAGCAATAATCACCTCATGAAATATATAATTTGATATATTTTATGTGTATGTGTGCTTATATTTTTCAAAATGTACATTAGAAGATGCATTTTTGGATGTCTTGTAACATAAATTTGCACCAGACACACGTTTTTAAGTAGACAGAGAACAGTTCAAATTAATATATACAATTTTATTACAGGATCTTTCTCACCGAAAGATGGCATATTTGCAATAATATTAATGGATTACTTGTATTCAGACAACTTAGAAATTATCACTATATTTGGTAAATACTGACCTAGTTCCAATCTCATTCATTTATGTGTCAATGTCTGGGAGAAGAATTCTTTTGTAGCCCCATATTTGACAATACATAAATCATGGTGTAACTGCTGCCCTCAATCTGGCAGTTTATAACCCACCAACATCAAAACATTTCTTCTATCTTCTACTTTTATGCAACTACTTGAAATACACAATATTTTAGTGAGATTAAGATTGATATCTTCTTTGTGTTAAAACATTGAATTTTCTAGTCACCTGCTCCATCTATTATTGAAATTATTTTCTTCCTACATTTTTCTCTTGTACTTTTTCATTTCAGTTTCTATTTGCATATTTCTAACTTTCGTACCCACAACCTGAGTACTTTGCCAGTGGTGACATTAATTAAACTGTAAAAGGTTTGGCCCTGTACCTGTACACATGCTTTTGAGGATGCTGTTTGATTCAATGTTTCTTTCTATTCTTTGTAATAAATGGTTGCAAGGATATCTTTTTTACAAAACTGTTTATCTAGGAAGCAGTCTTTTTGCATTGAAGCGACTCTTTCTCATTTAGATTGCACCATTGACAATTTTCATTTACCTGTGTTGGCTCATTAAAACATAAACACGCAGAGCTGCATTAGTATTACAAATGTTCTGGTCATAAATTTGGGAATTGTAAGTATATCTAGTTATGCCTAACACTGAATAGTAGTTTTGGGAATCAGTATCAGTTGGAGCTTAATTATAAATGATTTGCATCATCAAGATTCATATAATGTAATCTTAGGCATCAAGCGTGTAAATGTCAAATCTGATTAACACAACATTAGATAGAAATGGTCATTGACTTCTGTAGATAAGTAAAGTCATTTAACATGATATGACTAGCACTTTGTCACAAAGTCAGCTTTTTTGTTGAGATTCAATACATGGCTAATTTATTTCACAGTTGTTCACATTTTACATGTTAATATAAACTGAATAAAAAACTTCTAAAATAATTGTACATATACCGGGATCTACCGTAAGATCGCCCAGGGCGGTAAAACAAAAACAGCCAAATTTGGGTGGGAAAATGGACCAAATAATGGCCCAGGGCCATTATTCAAAGGCCATCACAACTGCTAAATTTAGCTTAATAAAACAATAAAAGTTATGACTTGCATGTTTTTATTCACTTCACTATCAATCAGCAACTCGTTTTAATCGTATTTGATACTTCTTTGGACAGTGTTTTCTTAAGTTGCTACGAGAGCGGAACATATACATACTAAATACAGTCTATATATTATATAGACTGTATTTTGTACCTGCAAATACAAAAATAATTTCATTTTTGCAATAAATAAATAATATAACTTTTTCAACTTTTCAAACTCATTCAACAATAGTGAAGAAGTATTGAGTGAATTAATTTCTTTGAAGCAACTTTTTGTTTATACAACAGATTGACAGATATTTTGGACTTGATGTCTTAATTATTATGTGTATTCAAGTTGTCCAGTTTTTTATACTAAAGTATAGATGCTTTCAAGTTTTCATTTACAAAAACTTGACCCCCAAATAACCGCCCACATAAAATAACCGCCCATGAGCGATCTATTGGGTGGGAAATCTTATGGTAGATCCCAGTATATTTTATATAGGACAAATATAGGTCCTCAAAGAACCCACCAATTCTAAATTCATTGAAAATGTAAATATAAAAATATAAAAAATATTTTTATACTTTTATAATAAATTTCCTTTTTCAAATCATTAATCAAAGCCAAAAAAATCCTTTGCGTTTACCCAAATTAAAGCTATGCCTATTCAATTTTTTAACTAAAGAAAAATCATTTCTTATCTAAACCTAACCAAGCATACAGAAGCTAATATAGACACCATTATTTTGTTTATGTTATCCATTTAATAAAGATTTACTTATTGATAATTACTCAATTTACTGCAAAAATGCAAGAGAAATAATCATACAATCACTTCACAATGCCTCATACTCCAGGGCCATAGGAATTGTCAGAATTTGAAAATGTCCATATTGTTGATCAAGCCTTAAATAGCCTCAAAATAGGAAATTTCACTTTCATCTGTGAACCATGTGTTTATACTCTTTATTCATGAAGCAAAGGAAATCAATGCAATTGAGATAGTGGACAGACCATAGGTTTTTGGCAGTCTGCCTTTTCAAATAAATCATCTGTGGAATTTTAGACAGTGGAGAAGTATGTGTGTGGAAGTTATCTAGCCAGAATTCTGTTTGAATTGCCTTCAGCTCACTATCAATCATGGCAGATTTTCAATTTCAAGTACTGATTGTTCAAAACTCCTGGAATGTGGGGAGAAATATAAGTTCTGAAAAGTATACATTCATTTTGCAGGAGGAACTTCTCCCAAAATCCACTGACAGTTATTTGGGACAAAATAGCTCCCTTTTCATGAAAAAATGAGCTTCATGCTATACAGCAAAAGAGTCTTGAGAATGGCAGGTCCCAAAAGGTATTAAGTGACTTTCATGGACAATTTAGTTTCATTTCATCAATCCTATTGAACATGTCTGGGCCAGTTTTGAATTGTGTATTGTGGAAAATGTCCAGAAAGCTTTTTACAAAACATCTGCTCTATTTTACAAATGCCTGGTCAGATATCCCACAAGCGAAGATAGTAGATCTGATAAATTTGATGCTTGAAAGAGTAAAAACTTTAAAATTTGGTAATGGCAAGTCCACCAAATTTTAATTTTTACATAATAAAATATTTTTGAATTGTTTAGATTATACTCTTGTTGAAAATAGAGGTGTCTATTTACTTTTGTCTTGTCTCTGTATATTTAAGTTTCTTTTTGGATGAAGATGTGGATGTAGATATTTGTATGTGGGTGAATGTTTATATTCTATTTTTGTATGTTAATGTAAGTATTGTAGGTATGTTGATATGTATATCTTTTTAAGCGGATAGAGGGATGGATTTAAAAATATAGATCAGAACACTTGTAAACTGACAACTAAAAAGAAAAGATATAACCAAATGTATATATATCTGAGATTTTCCACCCACCCACTTATATGCCTAAAGTTACCAGAAATACATGATTGGATCTTGAGAAAAACCTGATCTTTCAGGTACGTAGCCAATTCTCAGGTTTTCATGGTACCAGCCTTGGTGAATTCTTTAAAAGATGATTACCAAGATTCTGCAGTTGTGCTAAAGTAACTAGAAAGCACCAGAGAGTGCATATTTCTGCCAACGCCATTCTAAAAACTAAATGAAAATCTGTTCATATATAGCTACAATGAAGGGAGGTAACTGTAAAAATTCTAGGATCCGACCCAAAGTTTGATCAATTCCTCCTTAGCCCATGGCCTACCCTTCCATAAAATATCATTGAAATTCATTAGAAACTTTGGGAGATATCGAGTGGACAAACATGAGTCAATACATAAATGTATGAAAAATATTTTAGATATCTCTCAATTGAAAAAAGAAAATTCTTGGATCCGCCCCAAAATTTAATCATTTCTCCCTTCCCCATGGTCTACCCTTCCAGAAGATTACATTGGAGATATTGTGTAGACATATAGCCACGATGCAATTGTAATTGTGAAAATTCTTGGAACCACCCTAAAATTTAATCAGTTCTTCCTCAGCCCATGTCCACAAAATTTCATTGAAATTCATTGAGAACAGACAGACACATATACCTATTCCAACTTCATTGGCAGAGGTAAATAACTGGAAGGTTTCTTTCTAAACAGAGGCTTCCTAAGATGAATGAGACAAAGATTGTTGTATAGAAATTTAAGCATAAAAGTGTTTTCTATAAAAAATTGTTTCAAAAATTTTTGTGTGCATGTATCAAGGTTTGACTATAAAAGTCCAGATAACATTAGACTGTATTAATTAAAACTGCTTTTGCATGTATAATTGGAACAAATAAGAATAGTCTTTTAGTAGGTGTGTAGAATACTTCTCGACATTTCACAGCTCTTGATAACTTTTTGGATGGCTGTAATATTCAATCAGTGTATCTGAATTCTTATAATTTATATTGGCAAATGTGCCAATAAGCTAATCCTTTTATATATACATACATATATATGATATTGACTTGGCTTCATGAACGAAAATCTGGGTCGGTTTTTCACATCTTTACAGGTCCTGAGCTGGCGGGGCCATTACGTGAATAGCCCAAAGGTCGGCGCAATGGAGTTTTAAGGTGAGGTGTGGTATGCGCACAGCCAACACCACCTTTATTTTTTATTGCAATCGATTCCAATACATAAAGTTACTGGTACCCATATTAGTAAGAAGTAGGTATTTAGTAAAACTTCCTACCTAATTCAGAACTACCTTTGCAGCTAGTTAAAGATGGTTGTTGTAAACTGTTTTTCAGCATAGAAATCTTTGGTTCAAAGCCTACTAAAGATTAAAGTTTCTCTTTTATTGCTTTGCTAATCTGTGTGTCTGTGTGTACTTTATAATTTCAACATTTATAATTTAAGCCTGTACACCAGTGATTTCCAACCTTTTTCAACAGTGAGTCAGACACTAATTTGGTCAAGGTCATCAGTATTTAAGGATAGATTTAACCATATAAAAGGAAATGAATGATAATAATGTGTTCATAAGTTAAACAAACTAATAATTTATTAATTTTATTGACAAAAGTATATTGTTGATCATGGTTATCAAAAGATTTGGAAAGTTTTGTGCATATTCCCATGGCACACTGGTTGAAGATCGCTGCTGTACAGGATTAATTTGAGAATTCATGAAAGATTTGATAGCTAAAAAGTTTGGAGTTTAATCCCAAGGATTGACCTCAGAAAAATTCTAATCTATAATCACAGGGAAAAAAATATTTTAAAATTTATTTGAACAATTAGCTCTAATCTTTTTATTATAAAAAGATTCTTTTCAAAAATATCTTTACTAACACATACTTGTATCATGTAGAGAGAGAGAGAGAGAGAGAGAGAGAGTGAGAGTGAGCGAGTAAATGGATAAAAAATAATGTCATTATACTTAAAATACCACTAAAAGTAGATAGGAATTACAAAAATTATTTTCTCTTCTCAGGTTATTCTGTGAGGAATTTTGTGAATTTGTGAATGAATGTCTTATTTTTAGCTTGGTTGTTCAAGACCAATATCTAGCTGTTATTTTTCTTATGTCCTACTAATATAAACCAATTATGCTATGTTTATAAAATCTGTTATATTGAAGTGATGACATGAACCTCTTCACTACACCAGCATTTATTTATACTTTAATGTATAAACATGACAGTATCTCTGTAGTGACTTAAAAAGTGTGTGTAAAGAATTTTATTGGAGTTTTGTGGAGATTGAAAGCAATGGAATTAGTAGTCTACTTGGACAGTTGTTTAAAGATCATCATTGTGAACCACAAAAGGAGAAAACGGGTGAAGATTCAGACTAAATAAATCTCAAGTTGATTCTGTTTAAAAGGATCTGATGTCAATATATTGATGCAAAGTTTACAACGATAAAGTGGGTTACAAATTACTTGAATTGGTCACTGTTTACTTTCCATTAACACCTGAATATCTTGCTTAGATAACCATCTTCTTTCATGATTGCCTTTCACTTCATGTTTCTCTTTTTCCTTGGTTTTATTTTGATTGTGTAGCACCAGTATTCCCAGTGGGAAGAGTCAAACTGTTTCCTAATTCTGAGCCTTTACTTTGACTCAAAAGCCAAGTATTTCGGTCAGAGGTAAATTTGCTACCATTCCAGCCACAGTTATAAATATATAAATACTACAAAGCAAAAATCATATAAATAATAATTGTTCACACACATAAGCATCCTGATGTATCAGGTCATCCCATAAATAATGTCCAAATTTAGAATCAGAAAAAATATCAAAAATTCATGTTTAATAAGAATTTATTCATTAACATAGGTTCCATCATTATCAATAACCTCCTTCCAATGATTCATAATACTATTTTTGTAAACGTCTTTTGGTGTGGAGTAAAAGAATATATAGAGGGTAATTTCCACCTGTTCATTTGTTTTAAGAACTAGTCCATCGAGATGGTTCTGTAAATTCTGGAATAGGTGGTAATCAGATGGAGCAAGATCTGGAGAATAAGGAGGTGATCTTTGTTGTATGGAGCCGAATATTATCCTGATGGAACAAAATACCTCTGCAATTGATCAAATTGGGCTTCTTTACCTTCAAAGCTGTGTTTAAATGCTCTTGATGTCATCAACAGATATCTGCTATGATTGACTGGTAGCAACTCAAATTGGACTACACCAATATAATCCCACCAAAAACTTAGCAAAACTTTCCTTTGGATGGTGGTCCATTTTGAGTTCTGCTTTTTCCTGTTCACCTCCACTAAGCCATTGTCTGCATCGCTTCATATTCATATTCAGATATAAAATATCCACTTTTCATCACCAGTCACTAATCTGCCCGAGCTTCACGAGATGCGTTCTCAAGTGTGCAGAGAAGTGCAGATGTCGATTCTTGATGATTGGCATCTGTCAAATCACAGGGAACCCATTTTCCAAGTTTAGACACCTTTCCAAGTTGTTGCAGATGACAGTGAACTGTTGAATGACTTGAATTCAATTTCTTAGCTAATTCTTCAACTGTAACAGCAATATTTTTATGAAATTCAAACGAAAGCAGGTCATCGTTAAACTCAACAGGACAACCTGTTCATAGCACATCTGTTAAGTTGAAGTCATCTTTTCTAAACCTTTCAAACCATCTTTTACTATTTTTTTCATTTAAAGAATCTATCCTATAAACACCATGAATATTTTGGGCTGCTTCTACTGCATTATTGCCTTTTCTAAACTCAACGAACATTACATGTCTTATGTACTCTGTAAAATGTCCATCTTTAGAAGAGTCAAATTAGAAACTAAATTAGTTGAATCATACTGTGATGATGTAACTTTCTCTTTTAAAACCGTACAAACACATACTAGCATGTAATGTTATCATTTAGACATTTTAGAATAGTGAAAATATCATTCATACTATGAATTAGATTTTGAACGTTATTTATTGGATGTCCTTATAATATTTTTTTCTAAAAATGTTAAATCTTTCTTTCTTATTTCATTTTTTCCCTTTCTTTCAAGTCTTTGTTTATCTCTTTCCTCATATTCCTCAATCTATAACTTAAATCCCACTTCATTCTCCCTCGTTTCTCTCTCTCTCTCTCATTGTTTTCATTCTTCAAAGTTTCACTTGTCTTCTTTTTTTAAGGCCTCTCATTCTATCTCTCAAGTCCCACCTTCTCTCTCTTTCCGATACTTCCCATTATTAATCACTGCAACCCACAACACTGGTTTATTGCTAGGTTTAGGTTATTCATGTGGTCACACATTTATATGTATCTATCTAGGTATCCGGACTTCGACTCAGCCCTAATCGTTTATAGTACAAAACTTGAAATTTTGTACACACACTCTCCTCAGTGAGTAGGGAATATGTTTGTTTTTTTGTTTTTTGAAAATTCCCCCATAATAGGATTTTAGAGGGGGTTCAATATCCAATGTAAGTTTATGCTAAATTGGTCACTAGTTTGTGCCTACTTGTTTTTTGAAAATTCAGGCCTTTTTTAGTGATCACAGCCCAACTTTTTAATTGATAACTTCCAACACAGCATATATGGGTGGCAAGCAATTCATAATTTCCCTTGGAATGCTAGTTTTATTTCCTGTTCAACCCTTTTGTATGGTTCTTTATGCTCCTTATTCCATCTTTTAACTCTCTTCTCTTACTTACTCTTGAATTCTATATCTCTTTGTCTCTAAAAGACTCTAAAGTTATATGGCCTTGTGCCAAACTAAGCTCTGCTTAGTAAATAACCTTTTTGTTAATGTCCCGCTGTCTTTCCTTTTACTTCCTTGAATTCCACAGACTTGTCTTATACAATGATCTGTCCTTACTTTTCTAGCACTCTCCATCTTTTCTGTCCATCTCTTTTTCTTTCTTTCTTTCTCTTTCTTTCTTCATTAAAACACTGTTTTTTCTCTTTCCCCAAAGTTATTTTATTTTCATATTTCTTCATCCTCACTCACTTCTCACTGTCCACAGACAGTTGCTGCTCCTGATGCTGTCATTGAATGATAGATAAGACTCTTCAGATGGAAGAGAATCTAGGGAGAGTCTGTTCTGAAGTATTTGTATCATTCTGGAATGCCCAGCATGTGGGAATTTAGTAGTTCTTCTTCTACTTCTCTACTTGCTAGAACTTGAGCAAAACTGACTGGCTACAGTATCAAACACACGCACACACACATCACACATCTAGAAAAGGATCAGGAGGAGGGGGAGGATACCAGAAGTAAGGGGGGGGGGGGCTGTCATTATCTGCTAAGAGACAACTAACAAAGCACATGTGTTAAGTTATATTTTAGAGCTGAAAAGTTTTGACATACAATTCAGCTGCTTATATGAATTATATTTATGTGCTAAACAGAAAGTGCTTCTTGTACATGACTTTTTAACTGCAGCGAAAGTCGACAGTTCTATGAAAGCCAAAAGGTTTTCCGTTCAGACTTTTTTGAATCGGTTAATAGCGTTCGTAAGAAAGGATTAGAGAGAGTAGGCAAAAAGGAATATTTTTTTTCTTTGTTATGTCACACTGTCATATAATTCTTTTTTTTAAATCAATTCTCGAAATAAAAAAATGGAAAGTAGAAGAAAGAAAGAAAGATAAGATAGATAGATAGAAAGAGAGAGAAAGAAAGCTGACTATACAGTGTTTATAATAAATGTATACACTTCAAACAATAAACTTTGAAAATATTGAAAATTATTTTCAATTTCAGTATTCTAGACGTTATAAATATTAAATTTCTAAAACTTCAAAGTTTTTTAAAAAAAACTTAAAATTTTAAAATTAATGTTTTTATGAAATTTTTGAACCAATCAAATTGAATCTCTTAAAGAGATTCCAGTAGTTGTAATGTCCGTTTTCAACATCTTAACAGACATCTTAACACTTTGTATATATATTTATACACTTTGTATATATATTTATAATTTTTTCATTTTCCAATGAATTATATTGCGTTTCAGACCATATTTTTTGTTTTATTTTTGATGAAAAATCTATTGGAATAGTTTTATTACAGAAACAGATATTGACAAATGTAGCCAAATGCTGTCAAAAATTGTGTAAACAACGTCACAGGTTTTGAACAGTCTGTTCTTTTTCTTGTTACTGTTAATGTTCAAACTTTTATTACAAACAAATACCAAAGAAATGAGCCACCTCAGCTGTACTTTGGGATCTACCATTGATATATATTAATTATATTGCAACGGATCAGATGTAATTTTTTACACTGTAAATCTAGTGAATTTCAATAGTATCTCAAGAAACTCATGTGGGTACAAGGTGTAAAAAGATGTGCTCACCATTCATATACCAACATGGTTTCAGAAATCAACTTTTTATCAGATGAGACAAAGTATTCACTCCCTTTTGTTGATAAGATCTCTTAACTGATACTTATAATTAATATACAAACAAGTCTGGTTAGTCACTCAGTAGAAACTGTCACATGACTAACATCTTTTGGCAGCATGCCATGTTGGGAGTGATCAATTAAAAAAGTGGAAAAAGGTGGTGATCAATGAATAAGTTTCTTATCTCGCATTTTGTTGGGCAGTGATAACTGAAAGGTCCGAATTTTAAAAAAAACAAGTTGAATGATACTGGACACAAACTCTAGGGACCAATTTAGCATAAACTTACATTGTAAATTGAACTCCCACTAAAAACCCATGGGAGTGGGTTTTAAAAAAAAACCTTTTTTGGTGACATAATAAGGAGTAAATGTTGAAATTTCCAGTGTTCTAGTAGCTCTGTTGGTGCGGCCTGTATGCATGATACATATATACATAGCCAGCCAGACCAACTTAAAAACTGAAGAAACCTATCTTGACAGTTTTGGTGACAGTTTCTAATATCACAAATGACAAAAGATTTGCACATCATAATATAGATAGTTGACAAGTACATAAAGATGTCATGTTCTATAGGGAAAAACATTCATGATATTATCTGAAACACTATTATTAATAATTTTAAAGATTCATGCAAACATGAATATCAAGTTTTGTGTCTTTGTTGGCAAAATCTCCAATGTTTTTGAGCTGATAATCTGAGGCTGGCTTTAATTCCACTTCAGAATGAACATAATCTCACCATCTGAAATACCCACAAGCAATATCTTCCGTGCAGAATCCAAAACTTATGTGTATTAGAAACTGTTAACCAAAACTGTCAACATCTACATGGGTTTCTTTAGTTTTTAAGTGGGTATGGCTACCTATCTATTGGGCATATAGGCTGCACCAATGTAGCTAGAGGGCTGAAAATTTTAACATTTACTCCTGTCTAGAAAAAAAATGTTACCCCCCAGGTTTTTAGGGGGTGGTCAATTTACAATGTAAATCCAGCAGTGTTCATGCTTGTTTTTTTTTAAATTCAAAGTATTTTAGCGATCACTGCCCAACAAAAGGCAAGAGAAATAACTTATTGATTGATCACCCCTTTTTGCAATTTTTTAATTGATCATTCCCAACATGGCATACTGCCAAGAAATGTTGATCACATGACAGTTTCTATTGAGTGATTGACCAGACCTGTTCTCCATAAATGTTTTCTTCACACTAAGGTTTGCTAATGATATGTTTGGAGACCCCTACCCCCCGATCAGGCCTTCTCACCTGGGGCGAGTGGTTTGAAAGTTGGAACTTTATAGTCAATATTGGATAATGGTGCAGTACAATTGTTTTATGTAAGCCCAATTTAATGTTCCCATATAAAAAGACTTGGTAACAGGGTTGCCTCTAAGATATATTCTGAATATATCCTTTTGTCCTTTATACTTGATACCTGGATTGAAAGAAACTTCCTTTTTGAACTTATGCTGAAAAACATATCTAAATAATCAAACTTTAATGATTCATATGGCAAATCTAATTTTATGCAATATTAATAATACACTCAATTTGGCTTCTTATTACTTTTTATCTCATGAAAGATCAAGAAAAACAGTTTGCGTTTGGTTGGCAACATCTGATTCTGAATCTATTCCTTATTGATGGCAAAATATAAATATCTGTTTTAAATTTTTTAAATAGAGTGGATAGATGATCACACACACTCATATATGCATTAAAGAATATGTAGTAGGTGTAAAATATGACTAAACTGAAAAAAGATTGACAGTAGATCTGTGGCATTGAAGTAACTTTCAAAATGTACTAATTATTTATATTTATCTATAGCATCAGGTGATATAGGTTTTAAGACAATCTTTTTCCATCATCCACAAAAACTCATCTGTTGCACATTACTGTTACCTGCAGACATCAGACCTTTTAGCAACTTTAAATGTTATTCTGTCTAAATGAAAAGGTTTAAAGAAACAAAAATATACTAGCATTCCAAGGGAAATAATGAATTACTGCCACCCATATATGCTGTGTTGGAGGTGATCAATTAAAAAGTTGGACTGTCATTACTAAAAAAATGTCTGAATTTTCAAAAAACAAGCGGACACAAACCGACTAAAACCCTATTTTGGAGGGGAATTTAAAAATTTTTTTCGCTACTCATTAAGAGTGTGTGTACAAAATTTCAAGTTTCTACTATGAACAGTTAGGGCTAGGCGAAGTCCGGTTACATAGTTAGATAAAATTGAAACCACCCCTACTTTGGGGGGGAATTTTCAAAAACCAAAAACATTTTCCCTACTCGTTGAGGGGAGTGCGTGTGCAAAATTTCAAGTTTCTACTATGAACAGTTAGGGCTAGGCGATATCTGGATATATAGATAGATAGATAGATAGATATAAATGTGTGAACGCATGAATGACCTAAACCTTTGGTAGCAGTGATTAATTAATTTTCAAAGATTTCTTTGTGAAAGTTAAATAGATTAAAACTTATGCATTATTGTTTAGGATACCACACAAACATGTCTTCTGATTTCCATGTTCTTTGAACAAGGTTTCTCTTGTGTCTATCATTTTCATTAAGTATTGATGAGCTGCTATAAAAAGATATGAAGACCACACTGGAAAAAATGATCAAACTCATGTTTTTATCATTTTGAGTAATTTGGATTTTAAGCTTCAAAATCTGATTGTTCTTTCAACTTAAACTTAAAAGCTAAATAACCATTGACTCTGATCGTTTTTACAGTTGTATTGTAAATAACTATACAGTTTAACTGTAGTCAAACCTAGTAGGGGCAGTATGTCAACAAATGCAAAAAACTGGAGTTTGATCATTTTTCCAGTGTGGTCTTCATAAGCTTTTACATATCAAAAGTAACTTGGTTTTTACATGCCTAAAACCCTTCTTTTCTGGTTACCATTAACTTTTCCTCTCATATTTACATTAGTTAGATATAAAATAGGTGAATATTTAATGCTAAGTTCCTCCACTCACTGATCCACTCTTGCATCTGCATATGGTAAACAGATACAGCTAATCTCTACAGGGGCCAGGTAGCACTGATTATCATCTCATGAATTTAATCTTGTTGCACCATGTTTTTACAGAAACAAGATCTTGTGAATAGCCCCCTCCCACGAAAAGGTTACCGTTTCCACCATTGATATTGTTTGCTTTCCCAGGTAGACATTACTGTTGACTTGGGATCTACATGATGGAGAAAGACAAAAGCTTGTTGCTTTCGGTACTTATTTTTCTTTTTCTTCAGGAGAAATAAGCAATTGGTGACCTTGGCCTATCCCTGACTCGCTGCTCATCCCTCTTTGTGGATGCTGCCTCCACCCCCAACAGAGTTTAGTTGTTAGTGCCAGCTCTGTAAATATTCTTAGCAGTCTGAGGCACGATTTGAAAAGCACCAGGCGATATGCTAGTCTCCAGTGTAATCGGGGAAAGTGAGCTGCTGGATTTTATTTTTACGTTGTGAAATATTAGTCTACCTGGAAAATAATGGCTACTTCTGTTTTCTGATTTTCTTTAAATGCTCTGATATTGTTGTTATGCCAACTTGCAATACTTTTACTCTGTCCCCAAAAGTAAAATGAGTTTTTTTTTCACTTGCATCTTCAGTTGATTTTCTGCAATTACCGAAATATATTCTCTACCCTCTTCATCTAATATTTCCATTACAAAATTTTTGAAATTAAAAAAGCATTGCATGTTTGGAAATAGTTAATTCATTCCATACTTGATCATTGTTTCAGGTAGTTTGAGAAGTGGCTGAAATAATACTCGTGCAGCAAAATAATGTATAATTTTTCTTTTTTCATCTTTACATTTTGGCTGCTGTAAAATTCAGATTTAAAAAGGATAAGTACAATAATCTATACATATAAGAACCAAAATGAGTGTTTGTTTGTATGGTTATAGGATGTTTGTTTGTCTGTAGTGTCTGGTAGCTGAGATCCTATAACTCATAATGAACTGGTCCAAATAAGATAGATTGTGATAGAATTAAAGGGTGAAAAAATTAGACCTGCTGTTCCTATATCAAAGAAGTACACTGACCAAATTCAACAGACAACCTGTGTCTATCAACGCAACACAACAATGTCCTTTCGACTTCCTTTGATGTAGCCAACACAGTGAAGAAGAAATTGGGAGAGGAAAGACAATTTCTGGTCAAAAATGCAAATACTCTCAGCATACCAAAAAATAAAGAATTTGAAATGGCTCAAAATTTAAATATGGCCAAACCAAAAAGTTCATGGCTTTTTAAAAGGGCCAGATTGGTTAAATTTGGCCATCAACTTTATTTTATGAGGAAATAAGTTATATTTTTAATAAAATAAGTTTCTTTCTATAACAATGTCAGTGGAGACTTTTCTTAAGTTGAGACTTTCAAAAAACTTAAAATTAGGACATTTGAATAAAAAAGATTACCTCATAAAATCACTTTTGGTTCCTTATTGCCGATCCATACACAAAACAAACCCTGTCATTCATTACGTGTATGTTCTAGTGAATAGTTATATTTGATTTTGTCAAAAACATTTACAGCTTTGCAAAATGACAAGTTAGTACACAACAAAAACATTCACATGTGAAATTGGTTAATTCTTTTCTGGACAATCTTGTAATATTGTCTTCATCATCATCATCATCAGCTTGTTTGATTGGAGCCAGAACAGATGAGTAAACATAAGGAAACATCTGTTCACTGTCAATCAGGGTTGTATACCTCTCAGCTTTTCATAAATTGCTTTAGCTGAATTTTGTCATACAGTGAGTGATGTGACATAAACATTGATAGCCGAACAGGTTAAAATGTGGACAGAAGGATCAGACTGTTTAAACAGAACTTATGTTTGACACTTTGACATTAACCATTTCACTTTTACTTTACCTGTTATTAATCGCAACCTGACATCCGTATTGGTGAGCAAAAGCTTACACAATGCATGTTAGCAACATTAGATTGGAGACAAATTTGGTTTATGGATGAAACAGATGAGTGGGTAGATCTTGTTTGAAAATTACCTTGTAGATAAGTGAGGATAAAGATACACCTGTAAAGAAAATTATTAAAACTGGTAAGATTTCACATACTCAAGTAGTTTTACAAATATTTATGTACATATAAAGAGTTGTTATTCAATGTGTACATATGTCATGCATGAACATTTATAGAGAGTGAGACCAAAGAGAGTGAAAAAACAGAGAAAATGGAATCCGAATAGCAAAAATAGTTCTGTAGAAAAGGAGATGTAGACCAAGAAAAGAGTGGGAGTAAGAAGGTTTGTTAATTGGACAAAGCAATGCAATTACTTTAACACATGGTAGAGAAACACAAACCAGAATACATCAAAATAACTAGTTTATACTGAAATGTTTTTAATTGAGTTGGTACAGCAGATGCAGAAATATTATTTTATCTTATAATGTTGAAGTGAACAGGTTCTTCTTTTCCATTTTCCCTCTATGTATTTTTACAAAAATATTTTCTTTTTGCATTTTATTCATAATTTGGTAAAGATAACATGTTAATTTTGTATAAATCTATTTATGTATCTCGCAAATTGAAAAGTTATAAAGATTTTAAAAACATCACTGTTTTTACTGATGGGAAATATTACATTTATTCTTCAGTTTAGCAATGCAGTTTTTATTCCTTCAATTAAAGAATTGACTGGTAGTGAAGTTGTGTGGATGTGTTTGCGTTTGCCTATTTCCATTTGTGCTAGTGTTTGCTATTCAAGCCAGGTGAGTAGCTGAGGGAGGAGGTGTGGGGATTTAAAATCGGCCCCCAAAAGCTTTATGAATAGTAGTTTACCTACTGCATT
>VCCN01001303.1:5184141-5195850 GCA_006491835.1 Architeuthis dux
CTCCAACACAGCATATATGGGTGGCAGTGATTCATAATTATTCCTTTTGTGATTAATGTATTTATTTGAGCCATTGATGGTTAACATATTTCATAGATCCAGACATACAAAACAAAATTTGAAGAATCTGTGTCATTCGTGCATTCATGGAAAATTTAGCCAAGATCAATGTGTAAAGCCGAAGGTCTGTCTAAATGTTTTTATAGTCTTAAAGTATTAATCACTTGCTGATAAATATGATTGATGTCTTTTATTACTAGAAGGATTAATTGAGATCCATTAATGTAAGAAGGTCATCTAACTGAAATCTGCACATCTATTGATTGCTGGTCTCTTGCTGCATCCATTACCGTATTTAAAGATTGTCAATTTTCAAGTGCCCCTGTCAAACCTTTTATGACCTCTGAATTGACACCCTCAGCAGTTCAGGTATAAATCCAAGGTAATTGTAATTTAAATTGCTATGTTATATGAATTTTTCCCTTAAGTGGCTGCTGAAAGTAGTTGCCTTTGGTCTGATCCACAATTCACATTCATTTGTTCCAAATAACATTTAAAGGTACCATTACTTGTGGTTCTTTTTGGCAATAAAAGTAGTTTATTGTATTTTTTTTTATCTAAGTAACAAAAAAAACTTCCTTCATACAAAATAAAATGATCCATTGCAATGTTGAATGTGTTAGAGAATCATGGATGTGGTTCTCCTAGAGTGAGTCTTTGGGGACATTTATCATCAGAAGCATTTTACAACATACTGTTTTTGTTAGTATTCCACTTTTAGGAAATTCTTTGAAGAGATAAGTGGTTAATTAAAGTGAGTGGGACCAGATCAGAAATTGTTTAGTCTTCCTTTTGACTTTAGATTCCAAGAAGTCATCAGTTTCAAGTTCTTTAGAATTGTCATTTGTATAACATACATTTCAGATAATTGAATCTGTTCTTTGTATCCTTGATATTGTCAACACAACGTTTAGGCCAATCCATTTTTTAGCCCTCGCCAGGCATATAATTCAAGAAAAGAGGCAAACCTCTTTTTCTCATTTTGACTGGGAAAAAAAAAAGGTTTACCACTTTTCTCAAATTAAACCCGTTGTTGGGGGCTGGAGAATGGATCAGCTGAAACATTGTGTTGATAACATTAAGGATGCGAAGAAGAGATACAATTGTACAAACAAAAAATGTTAATGACTCTTCTCAAAGTTATAGACATTAAGCAATGTGCTATTTATTTTAATTGCCTACACTTGCAAAATCTGAATAGTAATTCACTGTTGAAGGGAAAGAAAGAAAAAATAGATTATTTTGACTTCTCCAAATTGTGCATTGACATCTACTGAATATTTCACATTCAGACAGCATTCATAATTCATAATGTTTCTAAATTCTTTTTATCTCTTTTGCTTTTTTGTCACATTTTCTCTGCTGGAAAAACATTGCTACCACATTCTTCCTTCTTTCAATCAAAGTTATTCTAATCTAATTTTTGGCCATTCAATGTTGTAAGTTCTTGTGTATTTGCAAGTAATTGTTCCCTTGGGGAGAACATTTAACTTACATTATTGAACATGATTTGTATTCAAATGATTTCTTTCTTGTTTATGCACTAGCTCTTACATTTGAAGCATTTCTGGTCATATTTTCTCCCTCATTTATTCTTTTTAAATTCATTGCAATGATTTATAATCCTTTTTTCTGTATATATCCGCACACAAAGACTTGTATGTCAACAGAAAGATGCAATAACCTTAGAACCAAGAAGGACAACTACAGAGAGCATAGATGGCAATGATACATTACATAAACGTGATTGATTTTTTTTTATCTTGCTTTATTTTCCTTCAGATTGTTTTATTGTATTATATGACTGTGTGTGCTATTAGTTGTAAGCCCAACCATTTTGAAAGAAACAAAATATCTGACAAGAGAGTTATATAAAACAAAATCTATGTCTTCTTCAAGACTCAATATAACAAAGTGCTTTTTTCTTTTTCTACTTGGTGTGCAGTTTGTTTGTTTTTCTCTTGATCTTATTTATTTATACTAAACAGGACTCATGGGAATTTCACAGTTCATTTTTACAATTTAGAAGTAGAACACAAAGCAATTAATGTTTAATTATTAAAAAAAGGAAAAAGAATTACTTTTTACATTTTTAATGTTTTATTCATTTACCAATTTGTAATCTAAATAAAAAAAACATTATCCTTGATTTTGAAGAAGTTCACACATAACAATATTCCTAGTAAAAGATAGTTCTCCTCTTCTGCCTTGCTGTATTTTCTATTATTAAACTCTATTAAACTCTTATATTTTGCAATGTATACTCGTATTCAAAATAATTTGATTTGTATATATGTACAATTGCTTCTTTCTTTGTTTAAACTTAGTCAAAGATACTTATGTATTTGATAATTTTTATAAATTGATAACATTTTGAGGAGGTTTGTTTAATCAGATTCCATGTCCATCCTTCCTGTTCGAATGTCACAAACTGTGATCACCTTTAACCTCAGGTTTCAAGTTCAGACAATGCTCATAGTAAGAGGAAGGAGAAGAGCAATTTTTCTCCAAAATACAAACTTTGACATAATTAACATTTGTGATGTCTAAATGACAAATTTTCTTGTATGTTTTTAGATTTATGGTGGCATAACGTTAAAAGAAACAAACCAAATTGATATCTACTGTTAAATTTATAGATTAAACAGAACCTAAGTTTGCAGAGGACAGTTCTGACTATTGCCTGTCTTTTGAATTGTTGCTCATTCTGAAAACTCAAATTTCTCTAATGATGACAATATTAGTGCCTTCGTTGTGTGATATGTTGATCAGAAAATAATATTGAGTTTATTTGTGTGTTAAAACCAGAAAATAGGGAATCAACTCAGATCTGTTCTTAAAGCAATCCCTCGGATAGAATTACTTCCGATACTGTTTGTGCAATGTGGAGGATTTCTTTGCGTGCAAATCTATCCAGGCATAAAGTGAGATTATCTTTTATGACATACTTGCTTCTCCATTAAATGACCTGTTGAGATTGATTTTATGCCTCACTGGAAATATTTTAACAACATCATCATTTCAGCACACAAATCTTAATCCTCAACAAGGTGAGTGGAGGGGTCATCTTTTATGTTTACTGAAAATTATCGACGTTACTAGCCACCAAGAAACATCCCAGTTTGTTTCTTTTTTAATGTACTTTGATTAAATCTGATTACTTCTGTCAACTGTCTGTCCGTCGATCTGTCTGTCTGTCCACATGATATCCAAAAGTTCTCAATGAATTTCAATTAAATTTTGTGGAAGGGTGGGCAGCTATGGAAGAGGTGGTTATATTTTGGGGTGGATCCATGCGCAGTTACCCCCTCCCCCTACACTGTAGCTATCTGTCCTCATGATATCTCCAAAAGTTCTCAATGAATTTCAATTAAATTTTGTGGAAGGGTGAGCTATTGCTACGGAAGAAGTGATTAAATATTTAGGGTGGATCCATGCACAGTTAACTCCCCTACGTCATTGTTATATGTCCACACCATACAATATCTCCTAAGGTTCTCTATCTGTCCACACGATATCTCCAAAAGTTCTCAAAATTTCAATGAATCTTTGTGAAAGGGTGAGCAATAGGCTACAAAAGAAGTGATTCAATTTTGGTACAGTTACCTCCTCTACATCGTAGTTATGTCCCCACCACACAGTGAGTGACAATGGTGTTGGTAGAGGTATGAGCTCTCTGAGTGTTTTCTAGTTTCTATATTCATTGGTCACTTAAAATGTTCTTTGCTCTCAGAACCAAGCTTACTTTGAGATGCTTTAGACGTTAGGTATGCGCGCTCACTCTCTCGCTCTTTACTGTACATTGGTTCTTCAGATTCCTCTGCTGGATGATTGTAGTATTAAGATTTCTTTTTAGAAAGTCTTGTAAATATTTGGAATTTATTAGTAGCACCGATTCTGCAAACACTCTCCCCCCTCCCCGCCCAGGCCCTTCACATAAAGTGACAGTCCTTCTCTGTCCCTTCTTTCATGAAATAATCCATTTTCATCCTGATTTAATGGTTGACTTCTCTGTGATTATTTGATAATAAACAGCTTTTCTTGTTTGATCACCTCAGAAGAAAACTAGAAAGCATGCCTTACAAAAAGAAAACAAAATTATTAAAAAGATTATCTAATAACAAAAAAAGATTCTTTTAACAAGTTCATCATTTAAGCCTCATCCTCTTGCTAAAGATGCTGCTGTTTGATGATTGATGGATAAAGACAGACTAATCCATATGCATGCTGAAATGGTTTCATGACTTGGAAAAATCAACTGATAATCATCTCATTCTGGTGATACTGTTACTATTATAACTCTTGTTTGTTTTGGTATTGAAGCAATAAATGAAAGCCAATAGGTCCCAGACTTTATTCCAGCTATCTGGTAGATTAGTTTTCTGACACATCTAGAAGAAAAATTCTTGTTTCAAAACAGAAAAGAATGATCAGTTAAGTGCTTGTATAATTAGCAATATTTACATGGCACATGAGGTGTGTCTAAAAAGAAACCAAACTTTTTCAAAAATAAATTTATTTCTTTACCTACAACCTTTTGAGACTTGTCTCTTTCAAAATAGTCCCCCCTCCACTGTCAATACACAGTTCCCAGCGGTTTTTCAAGTTCTGGAATGCGTTTTGAGGGATAGTGTGCAGGTCTTGTGGCACATTCTCTTCTATCGTCAGAAATCAATGAATTTTCTGGGAGGATTTTATCTTTGGGAACAAAAATGTTGGCAGGAGCCAAATCCGGAGAGTAGGGCAGCTGGGGAACGAGAGAAGTCTTTTGGTTTGCCAAAAATTCATGGCTAAGGAATGATGTGTGAGCAGGAGCATTGTCGTGGTGCAGCATGCATGTCTTGTATGTGCCTGCATCAGGCATCTTCGCACTGCATTTTTCAAACGCCTCAGGACCTCCAAGTTATTGACCATATGATCACATGGAACAAACTCAATAAAACTGTAGTATAAACATCTTGTACATGTTCTGCCTACATGAAACGTCTCGTATCAGGGTTGCATATTTACGAATCTGTGGAGGGAAACAAACAGTTGGTCCATACAGGAAATAGGCTCTCCCACGTGGTCGGAGAGAAAGATGACAAAATTCAGTGATTTCAAAAGGGAAAATGGTTCCTCTTATTTCCGTCAATAAACATCGGTGCCAGGTAGGTTCGCGGATCAATCAATTGAAAATCTAGTGAGTTGGTTAAGTTCTGTTCCTAGTTGCTCTACTGAAAGAGTGACCAGTAGGGTGATCAAAACAGTTCAAATGCAGGCCGTACTGACTTCTTCCTCCCATTCCCTCCCACACCCTAACGGCACTGCTGTGTCTCCAACTGACTAACGGACTCCCGATTTAAATAGCGGTACAAAACCCAATACTACCTGCCAAAATGCCAGTCTTCTGTACCCTCCTTCCTTCAGCAAGCAAACACATGAACAAAAAAGACGATCAACATCACCTCACAATTGAGGGTGATCTGACGTTCTCTCTTTGTTTATGTTCATCTATCAGCAGACGCAGTGCAAATTGTGTGGCAACACAATGCTTCATCAGTTTTTCTTTTAAAATAATGTGGCACAGATTTTTACAGATTCCTACCTCTTTATTGAACATTCAGGCGACGATTTCCACAGATTGACGTCCAGGTTTTGCATCGTCTTTGGTGGATACTCTTCCAGATTTGAAACGCTGGTACCACTCTTGGCATTGCGTACAGCTCAAACAATCCACATCCCCTAAGTCTGTGCAACATTAGAAAAGTCTCCAAAAAGTTTTTTCCTATTTTGAAACAGAATTTCACAGAAACATGTTGCTCTCCAAGATCCTTCATTGATCATCTTGAGGGGAAAACGCCAAGCACACTATACACACATTTACTCTGGCATATGTAGCTCAAAAACTAACAAAAAACTAGCTTGATGCAGCTTTTTTATACAAAAGGATCAAGGTCACTACTACATAACATTTCAGTCACGAGCATGCTAAAACATCTCATTGGCGTGCTGTTTTAGAAGATTGGTTTCTTTATGGACACACCTTGTATATCATTAAATGGAGCATTTTTTTAAGTTAGGTATTTTGTTCTGACTCAAGAGCAAAAATGATACTGCTAGTCAATTTATTTGCAGCTTATTTGAATTTTATTTAACCTGTTTAGTTTCTTTATCTCAACTTTTATAGTTTCATTGACATCTCAGATTATTTACAATGATTAATTACTTGCATTCTACCTATTTATCTAAATATAAATTTGAACTGAACTCTTATCTGAAAGTAAAGTTACGACTCGCAGCATTTTAATTAGTTATCTTTAATCTTGTTGGGTGTTTTGTAAATTAATTGGCAGGTGAGGCAAATTAGCTGCTGTCATATGGTTTCAAGTTAGGTTAAGACTGAATGCTTAAGACTGAATACATATGTTTATATACTATCAAGTGACATAGAAGAAGAGATAAAAAAAATGATCTTGCGATTAGTGCTATGTCATCACTATAACCCACAGCTTCTTTGCAATTAACCGTACTTAAATTTTCTCTTTAATTTCGATGGCCAACTAATTCCTTAAATCTTGTGATGCACAACTTGTAAATTCGGTTACATTTTAACAGTAATAACATTTCCTTACCCTGGCATTTCTTATGAGTCTTACATATGAGTCTTATGAGTTACTAATATTTTTATTTAAGAGAAAAAAAGCAGCAATAGTGGAACAGTTGAAGAAAAAACTGTTCCTTATTGTAAAAACAGATATGTACATATCTAATTTCAAAACAGTAGATACTGTATACAGAAACATGATAGAAGTAAAACGGCAGACACCATTATTTTATTCAGATTTGGCATTTAATAAAGATAGGCTCATATTACACAAGGGAAATATCTGCAGTATTATTTTATATTGTCTTGTACTCCAGGAGCAGAGGCCCTGTCGGCTGGGGCCTAGAATACACCAACTGCATACCCTGCAGAGGGGCAAGACCCCCCCAAACAGGGGCCACCTGTTTTTTCACCAAAGTCGCAAGACTCTAGTTTTAAAAAAATAACCTTTCACAAAACTCGCAAGACTCTATTAAAAAAAAAAACCCAAACACCTTTCATATGCTGATGTGCTGTTAAACAAAACAATCAATCAATCAAATCCAGGAGCAGAGAAATTGTCAGATTTTGAAAGTGGGCATATTGTTGCAGAGGAATTGTCAGATTTTGAAAGTGGGCATATTGTTGGTCAATCCAAGGGTGGAAAGAGACAACTTCAAAAAGCATCAAAATGGGGAATTTCATTTTCAGATGTGAACCACGTGATCATACAATTTACTAATGATGGAAAGGAAACCACCATATCTCATTCAGATCACAGTGTGCTATCAGAAAGGGGCTCCTGCAAGGAAACAGGAAACTGATAAAATCCCCATTTGAAGACAGCAAATGTAGCAGAGTGTGTCCAAATCAACCTAACAATAACAGTATGGTATTATTATTAATTATTACTCATTTTTTACTTGTATCCTTACTGTCTTCATTTCTGTTGCTTTTTATTGCAACTCCCAAGTCATCATTCTACGATCATTAAGTAAGCAGC
Source organism: Architeuthis dux (assembly GCA_006491835.1). Lineage (NCBI taxonomy): Eukaryota > Metazoa > Mollusca > Cephalopoda > Oegopsida > Architeuthidae > Architeuthis > Architeuthis dux. The sequence continues at coordinate 5,191,770 of VCCN01001303.1, forward strand.
CTTATGGGTCAGAAATAAAGAATAAGCATCTGGTAAGATTTGAACTTGCATCCATTTTTTCCTTGGGGAAACCTGCCTTTCCATAACAGTGCTTAACCTTACTCTTTATTTCTGATCCACACTTCTTACTAAATTGTCTGTAGAATGACGGTTTGAGAGTTGTGATAAAAAAACAACAGAAATTACGATGAAATAAATACTAGTCAATAATGATAGATAATGCTTTATCTAAGAAAGTCAAATATTATTACTTCTAATATTAACTGTATTGTATCTTCATCACCTTTATTATTAAAGTAAGAGCATACATTTTAATGATTTTGTGTGTATATATGTTTATATCTTTATAAGTCCTTCTTTATATGATTGTCACTATATAGCTCATATGTTTATTTTTTATGTTTGTGTTTAAAAATTCATTGGTTCCTTTCTTTTTTCAACATATTCTTTTCTCACTTTTTATTAAATTTGACTAGTTTTTACCTTCATCCTAATTTTAGTTCTGCGGAAACAGTGGTCAGATTTAATAAGTTGTATAAAAAACAACTAAAATTAGGATGAAGGTAAAACCTAGTCAAATTTAATAAAAAGTTGTGTGTTATAATACTTCATCCAATAATAATAAAGATTGATATTCTTTTCTATAGTTATCTATGGTGTTGCTTGCTTTTGTATTAACATCTTGATCTGTTTGATAATACTTTGTGTTGTTTCCTAACATGAGATGTTTCAATGCCATCAAATGAGAGAAATCTTTCATGTTTATCTCTCAAAAAAGTAATGTCTGTTAGCAATTGTCTCTATGCCATTTTAACACACACACACACACTCAGGCTTGCTTTTGGTGTGTCTGTCAGTTTGCCTTCATAGGTTAGTCATCCCTTATAGCCTGACCAACCAACCAACCAACCAGCCATGTCATCACCTTACAAATGCAGTGAGGAAGTGACTGATTTCAGTGACTTACCCTACTCTTTTAGTCCTCTTATACAAACTAGTGCTGGGGGGACTATGTACCTACTTTAGAGTAGGTCAGAGTGTGAAGCAGAAAAGAAGAAAAAAATCAACAATTGTATTTCTTTACTTTTTTTACTTGTTTAGATATATATTTAAGTTTATTTAAAATGTTAAATCAATTAATCTGATAATGTAAACAACTCCTTTTCTTTTTGTCTATATCTTTTGCATCATTAAAAACCAGCAAGTTTCATTGGTTGTAGTATAGATTCCATTGTATTCCATTGTATTCTGCCTTTTCTTTAAATTGGCAGTAATTCTAGAGTAGAGATGACTCATAAAAAAGTCTATAAGTTCATCATTTGTTATCAAAATTATACCATTATATTTACATATCATTTCAGTCTCTTTAGAGTAATTACTTACCTTGATTTTTTTTCTTTTGATTAGTGAAATAATAATCAAAAGTTTTTATGAAATTACCAAAGAAAATGATAAATAAAGTGATTTCAAGGATAAGTCATAATTTTTTTTATTACAAAAACAAAAGATATAAAATCTGGTTTAATTTTTTGTAACAAATAAAGCAGCAATGATTTGGTGACAGTTTTATTTATTCCTCCAACTAATCCTTGTCTTCAAAAATATTTGTATTAATTGTCCAGCTTATTGTGTTTTAGATGATATCTAAAACCAGAGTTTTCAATTAAAAAAATATTGCAAACCTGATTCTGTTGATTTTTTTCTAGCCTTTTGTTCATTTGTGTTATGATATTGATGAAAAATAAAATCTGAAATGCATTATTTAATTTGCTAACTATACTAAATACTAAAAAGTCTCAAGTGTCATTTTTCTCTGCCAATCAAGACGGGACTTTTGTCCTAGTTTGAAATCTTTTTTTAAATTCTACCTTTTGGTGTTGTTTATCATGATAAACCCAATTGGCCTTGTAATTACAATGAATATTTAAAATTATCAGATGTCAATTAAAATTTGAAACCCATTTTAATCTTCATTGAGTCAGAGAAATAAACCATTAATTGTTCTTAGGTAATGACTACAAGACATTCATCAGTCTGTGGGATGTCTAAAAAGAATCAATGCTTGATTAATGTTTCATGATGGTCATATAATTGTAAATAAATGGTTTATAAATTTGTTTATGCCACTATAACCAGACTGATGAAATTACTAAAAGGCAATGATAGGGAGTAAGAATTTAGCTGAAGAAGAAACAGTTGCCAGAGTCTCATTCATGCAGAAACAGTTGATTGAAATAACTTTTATGTCACTAGTCTTGCGTCAAAGGTGTTGAAAGAACAGACTAGCTGTTCCATTGGAAATCTTTTTTTCTACAATCTTGATTGATTACTGATCCATTTTTACCTGGGGTCCTTTTATAGCAGTAAATGTTGTAAGGGATTACATCTCTTTATACCACAAAATAAATAATATTCGGTTACAGTCTAAGTCAAGTAAATTGGGTGGAATAACTTATATTTTAATACCATAGCTCATATAATATAAATTATTTTGCTAATAATATAATTATTTTGCATGATTATACAATCGTCAATGTTAAAAGTGTCTTCTTAGGGGCGTTTTAAAATTTAGTTGTAACTGTAATTTAACAAAAAAAAAGTACATGTAAAACATGCCTTTCTATTCAGATCATCACAAAATGAAGAAAAAAAGAACAATGAAAAATGATAGTCTACTAAATGTTGATATAGATTGTGGGTCTAACAGAAATACCAAACTTCCTCATTGAAAATGCTGTTAAATAAATCTATATTATTTCAAGGCCTTTCGGATGTTTTGCTTAAACTTATCCACTGACATTTCAACCTGGTTGATTTGTTCTGTTTCTCTTATGTGCGCACACACTCTCGAGTAAATGATATTGTTTTTCCTCACACACAAACACACACATGTAAATAGATCTTTATCATTAGCTGTAGTAGTTGTCTTGGGGAAGTACCATTCTTTCTAATTGTCATGTCACTACTTTCTCTTTTCTTCTTCTACCGAATAGCATTGTTACAGAAACTCTCAGACTTAGTTATGTGTTTAGATTACATTGATCTACACACACACACACACATAGAGAGATTTTCACTTATCTCAATATATTCCTATACACAGACAACTGTACATATTGTTACATTAGTCCATGCAAATATGCAGTCCCACACCTGTGTAAATGTCACAATGTCACTGTTACAACCACCTAAACACACGACTGTACATATATCTTCATAAGCATGCAGGTACACATACCCAAATTTCTGTTCACACTTATATATACACATATGTAACAGTACATTAACATACATGCATGTTCACTTATAACTACACATATGATGTTGTTCATACATATAATCACATGTACATGCACAGAGCAATATTAACTACATGTGGATATATATATATATAAACTGAAAAAATCTATATATCCTCAGTTATAATGAACTGTTTACATACAGCTATAAGGAATGAAACACATATGTCTATAAATAACTACTCACATGCATAATGAACTTTACTTACACACATACATTGTGTCACAAGATGTTGAAAATGGCCTAAACAGCCATAACATGTGCATCAGAAGATATACACAAGACGGAACTATGTTCATAAAAACGTTTTTATGGGGTTTATTGGTTTTTTTACTTAAATTTTGAACTTTTAGAATTTTAACATTTATCCAGAACACTGAAATTGAAAATAATTTTCATTTTCATAGTTTATTGTTACTTACACACAGTTATTAAAAAAAAGTAAGTAAATGTACAGTTATAAGGGACTATAGACACATCAGAGTGTCAAGAACAGAGCTATAATGAACTACTTATGTAAACACACAAAATTGTTAAGCATCACTTAAAATATATAATAGAAAAGCCTTTTAAAAACCCTGACAACTCTTGTATGTACAAGTGTGTGTCTAGTGGTAGTAGGATGTATGTCAGAATTTGGGACTTGAAAGCATTTGGGAATTTTTCTTCTACTTTATTTAATTTCCAGATAAAATTGCTTATAGGCTCCTTCGGAATATGGTAAATTAAAGAGACACTGAATGTTTGTGTGTAAAGAGTAATGACATTATGTGTGTGTGTG
>VCCN01001303.1:5203715-5215297 GCA_006491835.1 Architeuthis dux
CTGTTGCTGGGTTTAGGTTCTTCATGTGTTCTGACATTTATACATATCTTTGTATCCGGACTTCAGCCAGCCCAAACTGTTCATAGTAGAAACTTGAAATTTTGCACACACACTCCCCTCAATGAGTAGGGAAAATGTTGTTTTTTTTTGTTTTTTTTTTAAATTCCACTACCTAAGTAGGTTTTTAGTGGGGGTTCAATTTGCAATGTAGATTTATCCTAAACTGATCCCTTAGTTTGTGTCCGGCAGCATTCACACTTGTTTTTTGAAAATTCTGACTTTTTTCAGTGATCATTGCCCCAAAAAATGCGAGAGAAGTAACTTATTCATTGATCACCCCTTTTTCCAATTTTTGGATCACAGCAGGTTTTCTATTGAGTGATTAACCAGAGCCTTTCTTTTTTTTTTAAATCATGAATTTATGGTTCAAACCAAAACTGGTAGCATTTTCATCAAGGTAACTTAATTTTACTGCCACCACTGCTTAATTTACAAGGTAAAAAGAAGCAAATATGGGTGACAGTGATTCATATTTTCCCTTGGAATGCTAGTTTCTTTCATAACCTATTAAGGAAAACATTTTTAAATGGAAATCTTATTTATCTGTATCCTTTTATAGGGACATTGGCGATAATGATAAAATAAAAGCCAATCTGAAATGATAAGCAACCAAATATTAAATATTGACAACTAGCCCTTTTTTCAACACTTTTTTTTGCTAATCAATTGGATTGTGAATTTGGATTTATGCAGTCTCCTTTCTCTTCCTTATTAATCTCTGCTACCCACAACACTGGTTTATTGCTGGGTTTAGTGTTCTGACATTTATATGTATCTATCTATGTATCCGGTCTTTGCCCAGCTCTAACTATTCATAGTAGAAACTTGAAATTTTGCACTCACACTTCGCCTCAATGAGTATGGAAAATGTTTATTTGAAAATTCACCCCCCAAATAGTTTTTTAGGGTTCAATACGCAATGTAAGTTTATGCTAAATTGGTCACTATTTTGTGCGCGCTTGCTTTTTGAAAATTCAAAACTTTTTTAGTGATCATAGCCCAACAAAAGGCGAAAGAAGTAACTTATTCAATGATCACCCCTTTTTCCAACTTTTTAATTGATCACCCCCAACACAGCATATATGGGTGGCTGAGATTCATAATTTCCCTTAGAATGCTAGTAGATATTGCTTTGTAATAAAATCTACTCCTACAAATTTAAATTGAGATGGCATTTTGTCAATTGGTATGACAAAGTTAATAACAACTAATGTTACGCTACCAAAATGAATAATAAGTACAAATGAATTTAAATGTTGAGATTTGAACCTTTGAAATCTGGTTTCATGTTTTCAGATATTTGACAATCTGTCTTGACCCTGCTGGAAATTGCTGTATCATAGATTAAGGTCATGGAGTTGTGTATACTGTTTTCTTTTTTAGTTTTTTCTTTCATTTTTACTTATTTTAATCAAACAGTTATTTCTAGAAAATAAGAGTTAAAAAAACAATGTTATGTCCCTATGTCATACATACAATACTCTGAAAAAAAGAATTCATGTGTTTTCGTCAACATCCCTCTAATGAAAATATGTTTAATAATCTTAAGATTATGGTTAATAAAAAATATTAGTCATACATTTGAGATTGAGAAGAAGACAAGCACAAAAATAATAATATAATACTATCAATATTTATGATATATACTTCATTCATAAATATTTAAATTTATGATACTAAAAATTTGTTTTATTTAAATTTTGCTTTAGCTCTGACATTTTGACTGGAAGTTTTTTCATAAGTTCCTCAAATCATTTTTTTTATACAGTGAAGCATCACTGTTTATAATAGACAAAAGTCGTTTTGTTCATAGGGTTGGTTGGAAAGAAAAGAACCTCAATAAAACTTAGTGTATTGAAACCTCACAGATTGTATACTGTATGTTCTTGCAAGAATTATAGATCTCAAACATACCCCATCTGTTCCACCTCATTTGGAAGATTTTATTTGCACGTATTCTCAATAGATCATTTGTGTGCATTGCAGTGCATCATAAGATTATTGTTACTTTGTGACAATGACGCTATCGGGGACCCAAATTTGATCCTTCCGAAAGATTCATTTTTCGGTCTTCACCGTTTTTTATTTATTTAATTACACAATCAATTTGATTAAATCTTTTTAAATATTGTGATACTATTTCTTCACAATATTCTTTTTATGTAGTTAAAATGGTCGGTTAGTCTATTAATTTGAACACCAATTTGAACAATAAACAATTCAAAAGGATGAAACTGAAACATTTTGTTTGTGATGAAGGAATTTCTGTAATTTTAATATCTACGGCATCATTATGAAGTAAACAATAACAGATTTGAAGGTTGTCATCAACTAGTGGGTTTACTTCCATTAAGGAGGGAAATATTTCTTGTTTTGAATTGTTTATTAATAAAAAGATATTTGAAGGTTTGGAGTTTTGATAAATAACTTATCAGATATAGTGATACCATTTTTTAAAGTTGGTTACTTTTCTAAATAATGGTTTGTTCAATATCCATAAGTTCATTTAAACTTTTCTTCTTTTGTATGATTCATCAAATTTGATTTCTATTTTAAATTTCCTTATTTATAAAACTTTGAATTTGTAACGTATAATTTCACTCTTTATGTTAATAAAAATAATTTCTTTAAACTTTTTCAGTGCCTCACCATACAAGATGGAAGCATTGCACAAATTCAAGATCTGGGAACACAGTTCTTCTTACGAGACGAAGATGTAGAAGCAAAAAGAAACCGGTAATAATCTCTTGTACACTTCTATAATTGATAGATAATGTTATATAAGTTAACATTGGAGCTTTTATCTTTAAAAAAAAGCAAGAATTGCGTGTTTTATTTTTTTCCTATTTTTTCGAAATGAAGATTTATTTACAAATTCAAAATTTATAACTTTTGTTTGCACACATTCTAAAATTAATGGCACAGTTTTAAAATTTAACAAAAGGGATGCAGTTTTCTTTTTCTAAAGTTCTCTACTGCTTTTTTCTGAACTTTCTATGACAAATGTATTCAGATTGGTATTCTCAACTTTCCTGTTTGGTTTGCATTTTTCTTTTTTTCATTGTGACTATAAATCACCTTTGAAATGCTTTGTGCTTTTAGTCTGCCATGTAACAACAGCTTGGGGATTTACAAATATAACCTGCTGATGGAATGTCTACGATTATTCACTCTTGCTGATTCTTGTTTTAATGTTGCACTTGCAGTAGTTTTTCTTCAGTTTTGATGCATCAGCAAAATTTATGAAAACTTTACTATTTTTGTAATATTGTTTCTTTCTGCTGGATATGATGTAATAGTATAATTTATGTGCCCCTTTTTCTACATCATAATGAAAATTATTTTACAGGTATCCCAACCTTCAGGCACCATTTTTTGTTGGGATTGACAGCCAGTTCTTAGAAAACAAAATGTGGCTCCTGAAATTTAAAAAAACAAACTTTTCATTAGCCTTTGAATTGAAAAGGAGGCCTGCACTAATTGTCTTAACATCTTGAATTACTGTCATTTCTGATTCTGTTTAATAAATCTTTTTCTGCAAAATAATTACTCTAATTCTTGGAACTTGATTTTTTTGTGGAAAATGTAGCCACAAGGTAGACAGTCTATCAAACTTTGTTCTGATTCATGAAATTAATGCAAGTTTTTTAATTAATGAGACTGAACTTCATTAGTCTAGAAGTGTTCAGACTAGACAAGTTCCAAATTATCAAGAATATTAAAACATCAGTGTTATTTAAAGGCACACTAATATATATATTCTGATTCTTTCTGATATTAATAAAATATGCATAGTTTTCATAGATACTGACAATAAGAATTTATACCATCAGGTTCATTTACCTAGGTCAGGTGATAAAGCTAGAGGAAGACCACAGAAATGAAATAGGATGTTGCATAATTGATTGGCTGGAAAGCTTTTGGTATAAATAGAGACAAACTGAAAAGCAAATGGTCAATATGCTTAAAACGTAAAGTATACAATCAATGCTTAATAACCACTATGATGTATGGGTGCAAAACCTGGAAATTTACAAAACTACTTGAAAACAAACTCAGAATAGCACAGAGGGCAATGGAAAGAGCAATGTTAGGAATAAATCTTAGCGATAGAAAATAAATCAACCTGGATCTGAGAGAAGACCAGTGTATAGGATATCATACAAGTAATTAAGCAACACAAATGGTGATGGGCAGGGCACATAGGGAGAAGAAGAGCCAACAGATGGAGCAAAAGGCTAACCGATTGGTGCCCGTGGGACAGTAAACGCAGTAGGAAAAGACCAGACACAAGATGGAGACAAGATAGAAAAGTTTGCCGGTAAACCATGGCAGAGATTAGCTCAATCAATTTTGTCATGGAAGGAGATGGGAAAGGCCTTTGTCCAGCAGTGGACTTATACAGCTGATGATGATGATGATATGTGTGTGTATGTGAGTGAATGTATTTGATAGAGGTGTGACTGTTATAATTTTGTTCTCTTAGTTTGAAAAGTCAGTATGAGAAAGTTTAACCTTTAGGCCATCAAAAATGGGTTGTTTGATAAGGACTGTTTTTCAGCAATCATCAAATTCTTTTAAAAAGAAGCTAACGTTTCTTTTTTTGATACTTAATTTTTTTGTTAAAAGATTAAAGAAGGATTTTTAGAATTTTAATAAAATAAATTAAAAATGATGTGAACCATAACAATATGAAATGTAGGATTATAATTTATGTATTTAATTATTTATTTACAAGATTATAATAACCAATTTGGTACACATACAATAGTGGGGTCCAACGATTAAGACAAAAACAGTTAATCCCCTTGAATTTTTTTTTTTTTAAATTTCATTGGACCCCACATTGTAATAGCTGAAATAATGTTGAAATAATAAAATTGATCATCATGCATTTTCCTGTAAGTGTATGGAACTTCCTTCGGGCTATCAAAACCAAAAAAGCCGAGGTGCAGATGTTTTTATTTTTTGTTTGGTTAACATTAGAAAAATGTTTGTTCAAGATATATATTAAAAAAAGTTAAGTCAAGCTATATATCTCGAGTTTGGCACAAAATCAACCTTTTAAAAAAATTAATATCGAAAAAAGAAATGTTAGCTTCTTTTCAAAAGAATACAGTGATTGGTCAAAATCAGTCCTAATGAAATAATCTATTTTTCACAGTTTAAAGGTTAAACTTTGCCAATTGTCAGCACTGACTGACTGATTTTTTAATAAAATAAATTTTGAAGATTAAAAGTCACATTTAATTTATTAATAATATGTAATATTTCCTAGATTTTAAATATATATCTGGAGAATCTAGATGTTTCTTGATTCAATTTTAGATGAAAACTTGAAAATAAAGTTGGCAACATTGCCCTTGTTAGATTTTCACACAAGAAAAGAACTAGTGCATATATGGTCTGACATTCAGACTTGTTTTGTATGTTTGTAATATATATATAGAAAATATCACCCTGACAATATTCATCAATGGCTGTCTGTGTCAGTACTACATTTGTCATTTTTCTTCACAACATATCATAAGCTAAATGGAGTTTCTTAGAATTTGTCATAAAGAAAACGATCCTATTAATGATTAGATTATCTCATCTCTCAGCTATCTACCACACAGTGTACAATGTATTCGGTTATCAACCTTACTTGAAACTTCTCCATTTTTTTGTGCGTCTGTGTTTTTTTTTATTGAACACTTTATGAAAGTGATTTCTTCTTAAAAAATATTTTTACATTTGAACCTCCTCCTCCTCCTCCTGTTCTGTCAGTATGAATAACTTCTATTCAGTGTTAACTTTTTATATAATTATTTTTCTTTCTTTTGTTGTTATTTTTCTTTTTTTCCCCAAATAAATAAAAATTAAATCTTTAATATTTTTTTTCATCTCCCCTCTTTTATTTTTTAACATTATTTGCTTCTTTTTTTTTTATACCTTTGTAATTTTTTTATCTCTTATCAATCAGTTTTTTCTTTTTTATTCTTTTTTATTATTAATTTTAGTATTATTAGTAGTAACATATTTTAATAATATTTCGTATTTTTTTCATTCTGTAGTTATCATCTCAATATTGTTTTGTCCTCCAAAGATACAAATTTTGATTCTTTTTTTGTTGCTTCCAAAAGTAAATATTTTTAAAATATCACAAAAATTGTATAATTGTCCTTGTACCTTTGTAAAACTAATCCTCACTAAATCATTGAAGTCATTTTGTCGATTCAGTACTTAAATGGCCAACTATTTCAGAATTTCAGACATCATAATAAAAAGGAGAAAAAATTCATCTGTCCTTAAAGAATGTCTGCCTGTAAAAATGCTTGCTACTAAAGAGTGCTCATTCCCTTTTAATAATTAATTTATACATTTTTGCTTCTTTTTTATATCACATTTTATTTATTTATTCAAGTGTTGGGTGGATAAGAGATTCCTTTTCTTATTCCTTCATTAATGCTGACAAAATGACATTGTAGCACTGAGCTGTCTGACACTTTTAATCTAAGACTACATAAAAGAAAGTAAAAGGAGAGGAGGGAGAACATATTTTGGGGTTTCAATTACACTTGCATCTTTTAATTTACAGCAAAGTGATGCACATCATGTGATACAAAAAATTGTTCAATTTCAATACACAGAACCATTCAAAAGAGAGAAGCAGACATTTTGATTATTGTTCCTTCCTTATTCTTTGACTGTTTCTAAGCTTTCAGAAAAAATAAAAACATGTTTGTAGAAAACAACATCAAACATTTGGCTCAATTAAATAGTTTTCATGTTCATAGATATGCCTTCCTTCTATTTGATAGAACATTATTAGACTGCAAACTGTAATGGTACTGGTTCACATCTTAGGCAGGATCTAAAAAAATAATTATGGTATCAAAGACCAGAAGATTTGGGCTAATTAAAACACATAATCTCTAATCATAAAGTCATAACAAACTACTGATGTAATTTTCCAGAAACTTTGCATGTATACATAATACAAGCTTTATCCAGTTTTAATTAGGTGTTTACCTATTACACATTCAGGCCTAATGTTAAAATTAGAATCTTACAACAAATTTTTTCAAAAGTTATAATATTTACTTGAGTATAATAAGAAACCATCTTTTTTCTATAGTTTTGAGAAGGGTCATTAACATTCAAAACACAAACAACGAGGAGTTCAATCGTCCGAAGAACTATTTGAAAGAAACCATCTGTTCTGATTATTACTAAGGATTCCTTTTCAAACTATGCAAATTAAAAGACCACAATAGAAATTTGCATTTCCAAAATGTTTTTAACTCTTACCTTTTTTTCTAAAACACTGAAAACTTTGGACCATTTTATATGAAATTTTATAGGATTTAATTTTAAGTATTTTTTCTTCATATTTGGCCTCTAATTTCAAGTTCTGTTAAAGTTGATACTGCTTCTAAAATTTAAAAGATTCTTTACATTATCATTGATTTTATATATGTTTATTGATGCTTGAGTTTTATCTTTTTGTGTATAGCTGTTTTTACAAACTCTAAAATGCCAAATATTTTAAAGACAAAATATTTTTTCTGTGTATCTGTATGCATTTTTTCGAGTTGAGTTCTATGTTAGTCAGAAAGAAGAAGCACAGATATGCAAAATTGTAAGCAGGATTGTTTTACTTTATGAAGACTCAGTGTTTCCTTTTGGGGTTTTTTCATAAGTGAAATAATTCCTTTAAGTCTTCTTTCAGAATTACTTGGTAAAGAGGTATTCCTATTGGGGTATTCTATAACTTAAATTAGTCTCTGATCCCTACTTGTGTTTATTATAATAAATATTTGAAATAAATTAGTCCTATTTCAGAATGTTTTTCATATTTTGTTATATGGCTCAATTCTTCTACTGGTAATAGACATCAAAAAAGGATAGTTTCTATTTGCAAAATGTATCAAAGGCTTCTACAGGATCTTAGAATATCTTTTTAATTGGTAGTGTTATTTATTGTTTCTTAAATTGAAGAGCTTTACGAAATTCTAATTGTATCTGAATTGTTGCTATGAAAGTAGACTTATTTTCATCCGTTATACCAAAAAAACCTGATATGCCAGCAGTGTTAGAAAGCACATGCACATGTTTTTAGTGTAATGTTACTCATATCAACCTTAAAATATGGCTCCTCATGTTTCATTTAGGCATGTTGTTGGAGAAGTTTTAGATACATCTTGTATTTAATCATTGCATGATTCTCTTGACACATTCCAAATAAAATTTGAATTACATTATTTAAAAGTGAAACCTACTCAGCCATTCCAGAGGAAAAGCTGCAGCTATCAAGATTAATGACTGTTTCCCTCCTCGAATATCCCTTGACCATGTCATATTTTCTTGACCTTGGCTGACCTCAGACAGCCCCATCTGAGACGACCAGAGACCGAAGACAAAGAAGAGGAGGGGGAGGAGGATAACCCCTCATGGTTTGATGTTAAATGCAGAGCATAAAGGCTAGAATCAAGCTTGTGTACAGCTGATATGGCAAAATGTTTCCCGTCTACATGAAATATTTACCAGTGCCAAAGACAACATTGTGAAATTTCAGTTAAGTGACTGAAAAGGTTTAACACTAAAACAGTAAATCAATGAATGAATACAATGAAGGATATATTTGCATATATAGACATATATATATATGTCTATTATTATCTAATTCTAAGGCCAAGGAGAAAGAAAAAAAGTATTAGAGTTTTTGGCTGATAAAGTGTGCAGGCATTTATGTATGTGTGTGTGTGTATGGGGTGGGGGGTTACATTCAGATTTGATTAATTGCTCTCCTTGTAATGCAAAGCAAACACCTCTTGGAAATTTGTTTTAGTCCCTGTGTCATAGGCATTTTCCATACCTCTGTCAACAAAGTTGAAATGAGGTATATGTATTGCGTTTGTTCGGTGGTTGGTTTACACAATATCTCCGAAAGTACTCAATGAAATTTTGTAGAAGGGTGGGCAATGGGATGAGAAAGCGGGCAGATCCAGGAATTATTTTTTGATGGAGAGAAATTTTTCCAGTCCCCCCCCCCCCACATACATTGATGTATATGTTCATGACTGTCCACACGATATCACCAACAGTTCTTAATGAATTTCAATGAAATTCTGTGGAGGGGTGGACAATAGGCTACGGGAGAAGTGATTCAATTTTGGAGTGGACCCATGCACAATTACCTCCCCAATGTCGTAATTATATGTCCAAACCACATAATATCGGCAAAATTACATGTCTGTCCATACAATATCTCCAAAAGTTCTCAATAAATTTCTATGACATTTTGGGGAAGGGTGTATAATTGGCTATGGTAGAACTGATTAAATATTTGAGCGGATTACTTCCCCTATGTCGTAGTTATATGGCCAAACCACTTAATATTGCCAATTCTTTTCTTCCTGTCTGCAAGATATCTCCAAAAGTTATCAATGAATTTCAATGAGACTTTCTGGAAGCATGGAAAATTTTGGAGGGGATCCATGCACAATTACCTCCCCTACATTGTATAAGTCTCTTGTCTATATGTATGCATGTTCAAAACATACATGTACACACACACTTTTAAAATCACAAGAAAAAGTAAAAATATTCATATTTATTTATCTTTCTCTCTCTTTCTCAGAAACTGCTATTCATTTTCATTTGTATTCATTTTCTTAAATGAGTTGCAATGGAATTCACCCATTAGAATTTGAAGAAAAACAAAAGAATTCCTGCACTCAAATTGAGAAACAGACAGACATGCATACATTTGTTTTTATTACTCTTCATTTTGGTGAACTGGAATTGATCAAAATCCTAAAGGACGGAAAACTCATTTTACACATATTTCATGTTGAATGGAAGGGAGAATTTGAAAATTCTAAAGCCCGAATTTGAGACCAGACAAAAATGGCTGCCCACTTTTTTGAGGTGGTTGAATGACATTCATATATATATATATAGAGAGAAATAGGAGGATAGTGGAATTCTACAAAAACGGTCCAATAAATTTCAGAAAAAAGGTAAAAATATAAGGAAAAGCCACACTTGTTGGAAGTTTTTAGGTATTTAATAATATCCAATATTTTATAGAATAAGATGTTAGGTTCGGGCCCTCAACATATATATATATAAGCAACTGTCACCAGAACTGTCAAAATAGGTTTCTTCAATGGAGCTAGAGAGCTGAAAATTTCTATATTTACTCCATATTATGTCTAGAAAAACTTCTTTTTTTAACTCCCCCCCCCTCCCAGGTTTTATGGGGGGGGGGTTCAATTTACAATGTAGGTTTATGCTAAATTGATCCCGTAATTATGTGTCCACTTGTTTTTTTGGAAAATTCAGATTTCTTTTAGTGATCACTACTCAGCAAAAGGTGAGAGAAGTAACTTATTCATTGATCACCCCTTTTTCCAATTCTTTAATCAGCTGCCAAAAGACATTGGTCATATGATGGTTTCTATTGAGTGACTAACCAAAACTATATATTATTTCTTTTTATTACTTGCCACTTCTAGTCTTCATCATTCCATGCTCTTTGTTCTTGTGTAAGAAGATAGCACTAATTCCTTTGATGTCTTCTGAATTGTGTCACATCCTGCTATATCAACCTGTCTCATTCTTATTCATCTTTTATAAGCCTCAGTTTTGATCTATTGGTAGAAAGCTTATGAAAATTCATTCCATTGTATCAAGTTTTGACTTGAGCTTCATGCTCAAAGAATTGCTGGGTGAAGAACAACCTATCTGCATTCATTTTAGGATTAGTTTCTACTTTGTGAAGAATGCAGACATGTCAGTCTTACCCTCACGTGATTATCAAATTGTATTTCATGACTGTCCATCAAAAAAATGCCCACAAAAATTACAGACTCAAACTGCTTCTGAACAATTCCATAGACTTGGCATTTGAACAAAATCTTGGTTTTTCTTTTCTTTTGCCTGTACCTCCTCTAAGGTTTTTTTTAATGAACCATCATTGACCATTTCTTCCTGCATTTGAGCTTAAGGGTAGAAATGCCCAGGATTTTATATTCACTGGTTACAATTATATGATCTCTTCTTTATACTTCTCACAATAAAATGTATTTGACATTGCAAAGGATTTTTAAAAAAGATCTTACAAAACTGTCTCCTTGATGCCAAAGCAGAAGAAATTGAAACATAAAGATACAGAGAGAAACCCAAATCTTTCATACAAATTGACCCTGGTAAGCAAAGACTATCAACTTTTTAAAGAGAAGTGAAATATTGAATCCATAGTGTTTGTATTGTTTTTCTAAAAGGGGGGAAAGAACTATGTTAATATGGGTTATTATTTACATGAAGTATAGACAAAAAAATGAAAGAAACATAACCATAAAGGTTTCTAGAATATACATTTATTTATAATATGTATCATGAGATTTTTGGAAAAGATGATTTTATTTTGGGAGGATTATATCAGAAATATATTGCCTGGATTGAGCATTTCTGTAGGATGAGACATGGGGAAATAAATCATGATGAAGTTATTCCAAAATAAATCATGATGA
>VCCN01001303.1:5227464-5239518 GCA_006491835.1 Architeuthis dux
TGGTGTTAGTGGTGTTAGTGGTGGTTTTTGTTGTTTTGTTTTTTGTTTTTGTTTTCCCCCTTAAGCACCTGAATGAACACCTATAAACACAGGGTGATAATAGGAGTGAGCAATAGTCATTTTTGTAAAGTAAAAATATAAGAAACTGCACCAACATTTTAGATTTCTTAAAAGTGCAGCAGCCTTTCTCCATACCTGCTATGTCTGTGTCATGCTAACCCCAGTCGTGTCTGTTGGGATACGACTGGCGTAATAGAACACAAACGTAGGTTTCTTTTTGCCTCACTTACTCTTTAATAAAGTCTGACCCCTACCTTGCATTAATTGATATTAGCACAATTTACTCTTTACATCAATAATAAGGCTATAATATCAAAGCCTACTTATATATTTGTGAGTCTTTATATATGGATGATGGATGTGTGTGTATAAATATATGTGTGTGTGTGTGTGTGGACATTTGCCACTTTTTTCTTCATATGGAAGTAAGTTATGAACAAGTTTTTGAAGGATTTGTTTTTTCATCCTCATAAAAATTGTTTATGAATGTATGTTTGCCAAACTACAAAATGATGAGTTGAAATGTTGAAATACCAAAATTGCAAAACCATGTCTTTAGATGTAGTTTTTTTGTTGAATAATGTTTTACATAATTTTATGTCTATATTTTTATGTTCCTTTAGCGTAGATATTTGCTCTCTAAACTAAATATTAAAAGCTGAATCTTGAGATTTCTTTATAATAATAAAAAACAGATTAACTCCTTCATTTTAGACTTTCATCCAATTGAAGAAAAAGGAAAAATAAGCAAAAATAAATGCAAAGTTATCAGCTTGTTGATATGTATCTAATAAGTTGACATTACATTCTATTTGATATTCTCTTAGTTTCTATGAACAATGTCCCTATTAAAAATGCCTCGGGTTATATGGTCTCTAGTTTCTTGTTCCTCTATTATTCTATACAAAATTGCATTCAGTTTTGTCGGCAGATTTACCAACTATCCTTAACATAGAATACCATTAACATAATTGTTATGTAAGGCAGTTTTTACTGCTTTAGTACTGCTCCATAATATAGTATATTCACTCACATCAGATGTAATACTTGTTTTTCACTTTGTCAATGTAAAATTGATAGCTGACTGACTTGATGAACATAGGTATCAGAAAGCTATTTTAGGCTTTTTTTCTTCTATAGTACATATATATAAAGTTTATAGAACAGTTTTTATCCAACTAATATAAAAGCTGCAAAATATACTTTATTCTGGGACCCTGAATATAGCATAGATCACACAGGACTGGTCATCTTCCCAAATTTCAGTTTCCTGAGTTTTGGTTTTCGAATCTTGATTTGGCTGACTTATTATACTTCCCGACAATTCAAGTGACCCAACAGGCCTTTCTTTCGTACATTATTATTTACAAAAACCCTGGTTAATTTCTTCTTCTTTTTTTTTTCTAAAATTAGTGCAATGTTTATGACTTATGAAAAAAAAAGGTGGCAATCTATTAAATGTAGTATTTATTTACGATGAGATTTAGTACTTACTATATATATTGTGTTTAAGATTTATAGAAAAAAAGGATTTTTCGACTGAGTATTTATAATAATTTACTTATGTATCTGTTATATAGCTAATTTTTCACTTTCAAATGCTTTACGGTGTGTGTGTGTGTGGGGGGGTATAATCACAAGGAAAACCCTTCTTTTTTTTAAAATTTGAAATATTGGTGATTTTCACTACATTTTTAGATGTAAATATAAACAAAAGAAAAGTTTACAGTTAAATTTATTTCATATTTTAAAAATTATTTCAAACAGTTTATCCTGAAAAAGAGATTTTTAAAATGTTTTTTCTTTGTTTTGCAGGGCTGAAGCCAGTTGCCAAAGAATTGCTGAACTAAATCCCTATGTAACTGTTAAAAATCTTCCTCAAGAACTCAATGATGAGACTGACCTTGCTTATTTGGCTGAATTTCACGTAATTTTTTGATTGTGTTCTTATTCTTTCTTGTCATTTTTACATGTAAAAATCTGTGTAGTGTTATAACTAAGGGTTGTCAAAAACATTCAATTATTTTACAAGGTCTTTGGGATGTTCTTTTAATGATTTACTATGAAATTTGTTATTGCCATAGAAAAACTAAAAGTAACTGGAAATTAGAATCACATGAAATCTCATCAGTTTGTATATTGTATAGAGTGTGTCCAAAATATGTATCCATCTTTAATCATCCATTTTTTATTCTTGAGATAATGATTCATTTAGATATTTGTTGGGTTAAACTGACTTTGGTACAAGACCAGATCCATAGACCCATGAATGAAGTCACTGGCAATGGCTTGCAAGAGTTGCATGCTAGCCATTGTTCTATGACTGGAGCTCAGTGGTGTATACAAGGCATGGCACGTGCCCTGGGTGTCACTTGAAGGGGGTGCCACTGAGCAGTTTCTATTAATGTCAAACAAGCCATCCTCGAATAGTTATCTAAAAGATGGGAGTCAGATGTTTGGACAAATCCAGGAATTCTTTTTTCAGCTCACATGATAACATGACATTGTGACTTCCATGACTTTTTCTGGTGACTTTTACGCCAGTTGGACGAGGGCACAATTTCAGTGCTTGCCATAGGAGCTATTTTCCATAGGTATCTCCCTGCAGGAGCTCAGTATAGATATCAACAAAGCTAAGCTTAGTCCAGCACAGGACTAAATGGAGGAAAAGTGAAATAGTGTTGTAGTTATTTTCAAAGTGGAGAGGTTCTGCCATCCTTGAAAATCAGCCGTCAAATTCCTGGCTATTCCCTAATCTCAAACACTGACCACAAGAGCATAGTATACAATGCTGTAAAGATCTAATCTTCATTGTAACACTTACTCTTAATCATAAAATTATTAAATTTAAGAAGTTAAATGTAGCCGTTATTAACAACTAGAGTGTGTGAATATTTAGCGTGCAGAGACACAGAAGTTATGAACTACCAAAGTGTGTATGCACTTTTTAGGGACACCATATATACTCACACATATACATACAATAAAGGCTGTTTTTACTATATTAACTTTGTCAATGTAAAATTGATACCTGACTGACTTGATGAACATAGGTATCAGAGAGCTATGTTTAGGCTTTTTTCTTCTAAAAGTAGGTTTCTATTTGTTTTTAAAGTAATTACATTTGCTTAGTGATTTATCAGTGTAATCTTATCTTTCTTGTGATGTTTCTTTTGTTCCAAGTAAATTTAGATTCAACTCTTTACATTTATACCATTGCAATAATTAAAGATGTCCTGTGATATTTCTTTGCAAAGAAACTCACAATATGTTCAACACTTTCATCTAATATTCCACTCCCTATTGTAAATGTGGTGAGAAAAAAAGCCCTTCCCAAATGCTTTATGTTAGTATTGTTGGCTATGTTGCCCCTTCTTGCTTACCGATTCTTCAACAGAGGAAGGATGATTATCCAAATGAGTCACAGAAGAAAAAAAGGCCACCATTTTCATGATTGCCAGCTAAAGTCAGTTTCTATCAGCTTATCCCAAATTGAACCAGCAACTCCTTACCTGTTATACAACAAACCTTGAGGTGAAGCTGTCAGCCCATGCCTACCTTTTTTATTTATTTTATCTTATATTCTTCTAGGTTGGGTAAGGCCTGTCTGTGATGCTCTGCCATTGGCCCCTTTGATAACTTATTTACTCTCCTTTTATGCCTATCCCTTATTCATTTTGGCATTTGGAGTCCTTTTGTATGAGGCAACTTACATTATTTGCACTAATATCCTTTGATACCCTGGAAGGTACTCATGCATCTGCCCTTCTCTCTCTCTCTCTTTTTCTCTCTCTCTCTCTCTTTTCTTTTTTCACCTCTCCTCCCCTCACTCATTTTCTCAGAACTTTTCTTGTTTCTTCCTTTTTTTTCTCTACTCTTTTTTCCTTTTCTTTTTACTCCACAATTCTCCTTTGCATTTTATTCTCTTCCCCTTTTTCTGTGCCCCCCTCTTTTTGAACTGTGTGTGTACATCTCTGCTTTCTCTACTTATCTTCTTTTTATCTATCTCTATCTTCTCTTATTTCATTCTCTTTCCTTCTTCATATTCAATTTACCTCTTCTTCTATGAATCCTATATTTTATTCTATTTTACTCTCTATCTCTCCCACTCTCTCCCCTCCCTCCTTCCACCTCTCTCCCCTCCCTCCTTCCACCCTTCTCTCTCTCTCTACCTTTTCATTCTTTTTCCTTTATTTTCACTTGGGCTTCTCTCTTTCTCTTGCTCACTCTCCATATATATATATATACATACACACTCCATCTTTTTAAGGTGCTGTCTCTAAGAATTGCATAATATCTCTACTTCTCTCGTTAGTATTTGAATTTGTTTCTTTTCTCTTCTCTTCTCTCATTTTTTACTCCATTCAGAGAATTTAAAGTTCATGGCTTTTACCTTTCTTTAATCTTTCTGATAATAAAAAAAAAGTTTGCCTTTATCCCCCCCCCTCCCTCTCAGCCATAACAACATCTCACTTCCTCGTCTTCTGACATTTTACCGATGCTCTCCATCCTCATCCTGGTTATTCAACTTGACATCTCGTTTGAGCACTCACTGACCTATTCGGGTTTTTCTCCTTCTTCATTTCAACACTTTGCTTTGCCTCCATGATTTTCAAATCCACACTTTATAAAACTGAACTTCCAGACAGCACGTTACAAGCAGAATATCTTTACTGCAATGTATAGCTTCAAGTAGAAAGAAGTCATGAAGGACCATCATTACTAAATCCTTATAACAATATGGCTATGCTACTACTACTACTGCATGAGGTTAAAATTAAAACATTTTCTTTGGTAATTACTGATCTCTATTGTCTGACTGCATTAGAGTTTGGTTGCACAAGAAATTCTGTTACGATTATCTTTCTGTAGTTTCTGAAAAGTCATCACAGATTGGCAAGATATTTCTTAAAAGCCTCATCAATTAGTTGTTATAAACCAGTTAAGATCCACTCTATCCTCTATTATGGGAAGTTTAGATTTGTTTGATAGAGCATTGGGACTTTGTTTTCAACTTTGATGTAGTTCCAATCTTCCAAAGGAATAATTTGAGTCTCATTACAATTTAATACTCCTAATGATAGTGCTTGCAGATAACAACAAGAGAGACTGTTTGTATTCTAATTCCATATCAAGTCACCCAGAGCCCCCCCCCATTCTTCCTTTGATAAATTGCTGACAAAATTATTTTTGATACCAGCTTGGGGCTTTTTTTCCCCCCAGGTGTCGATTTCACATCAAAAATCTTTGTTCATTCCTAGAAATGTGAATCATCTGAATGTTGAAAATAGTTGCATAAATTTGACAAAGACAATATTTTGTAAATATTTCTTTAGTTTTTGCTCATTGTATAAATCACTTTGTGACACTGATACAGTTTTGAATATTTAATATGAGGGGATGCTGAAAAGAAATAATATAATGTAACAAATTTGTTTCATTCCCTTCTTGGTCGTAAGAAACAATTTTTAGAAACTAGAAACAATTTTTTTAAAAGCGTAAGGATCCTACAAATTGGCACTTTACAATATGAAATAAACACTCTTTCCAGCTACAGTGACAAAATAATGAAGTGGGTCTGACCAAGAACTGACATAGTTTCTCAAGCCGAGAACTTTTCGAGAGCGGATGAAGTAGAAGCTTCACCTCTGTACTTAAATCATTGGATTTTTCATAGACTTTGACTGTGGTTCATCTCTTTTTACATAATGTGATAGCAAGTAATAATCAATTATTTTATCTTCATATCAATAATGTTATAAATTTATCCTCTTTTAAAACCTGATTTATGAGCCAATCTTCCCATGAGGATGTGGGCAGCAGTACATGCTCTTTCTCTGTATATATTGTTAAAAGAATAGAATTGTTTGCTGAACATCTTTTTGGTATTATCTTTGTTCATGAAAAATGAAGTAATAATGTGACTAGCACCTACTACAAATATCTGTTTCTTCAGTATGTGATGCCCGCTGCCTTTGATATGGGAAGAAGAAGAATACATTTCTTTGTATTGTATCAGTCATAGGCAAAAATGGATAAGTCTTATTTGCTGTATATAAAGGTGATGTAAAAGAAGATACTTAGTACTACATGCTCAATGCAGTTATTGATGCACTCATATTTATATGCATAGACCAACTGGCCATTGATATAATGGAAATTAAAAGTTCTAAAACTCTTGACAAAGATGTCTGAATGGGTGTTATTTTAGGATTCAGACATGAAAGAAATTATAAATGGCAGCAAATAATTTCTTTCCTGCTCACAGTCACTCAGAGAAAAGGCTTCAAAGAGGATTTTTACCTTTCAAATGAACCAAAGAAAAATATAAATCTATAAGAAAACAAAGTATATGAAATCAACATTGAGAAATGCTATAAACATCTTTCATGCTCTCTGTAATTTGTTTCTCCATTAAAGAGTAAAACCTCTATTTTGCAGTTTATTTTTAATTGAGAGGATCTCAGGATAAGTGCACAACTGATAACTTCCTGCTTGAGGCTCTTTATTCATTTGAGAGCAGGCAATACTATCAGACAATAAGGATGGTTGAGATTTTGCTTACAGCTATTCAAATACTAACTAGAATCTTGCTATTGGGTTACCGAAAAAGCTTCTTTGGTTTTTGTCGTTACGTGGCATTAGGAGTGTTTAGTTTTAACTAACTTCATTCAAAAAGGTTGTTTTTGATTCTATTGTGACAGCTGTCATAACAGAGTGCATTTTCAAAAATCTGTCAAAATTGGCATATTTTGTTTATTGATTCTTGCATTGAAGACGGAAGAAAATAAGCAACGTTTTCAGCATATTATGTTGTTGTTTTTTTTAAATAGATAAAAATACGATTCAAATAAAAAAGATTTGTGCCGTTTATGGAGAAGTTACTGCGAATGATCAAACATGTCAAAAGTGGTTTTAAAAATTCCCTACTGGAAATTTCTTGCTAAAAGATGCTTCCCAATTGGATAAACTAGTTGAGGTTGATAGCAATCAAGATATTATTCGAGAATAATCAATATCATATGACATGAGAGATAGCCAACATATTCAAAATATCCAAACCAAGCCTTGAAAATCATTTTCACCAGCTTGGTTATGTTAGACACTTTGATATGTGGTTTCCACATAAGTTAAGTGAGATAACAAAACCCACTGGATCGTATTTCCGTGTACAGTTTACTACTTAAGCAAATTGTGCTGGGTAATCAAAAGTGGAACACTGTTTACAACAACATGGAATGCAAAAGATCATGGGGCAAGCGAAATGAACCACCATTAACCATACCAAAACTGGTCTTCATCCAGAGAAGGTGATGCTATATATATGGTGGAATTGGATGGGAGTCCTCTACTATGACTTCCATTCGGTGAAGCAACTGATTGATTTGAACAAGTACTGCTCCCAATTAGACCAACTGAAGGCAGCAATCAATGAAAAGCATGTAGAAGTACTTAAGTAAAAGGTCATAATATTCCATTGTGATAACACTAGACCACACGTTTCTTTGGTGACCAGTCAAATATTGTAACAGCTTGGCTAGGAAGTTTTCACTCTTCCGCTGTATTCACCAGATATTGCAGCTTTGGATGAACATTTATTCTTGTTTTTAAAGAATTCTCTTAATGAAAAAATAATTCACTTCCTTGGAAGACTTGCAAAAGGCACATAGACCAGTTCTTTGCTGAAAAAGATAAACAATTTTGGGAAGAATGAATTATGAAGTTGCATGTAGAAAATAATTTTTTTTAAATAACTTTTATTTTTACTAAAACCAAATGAATTTTTTGGGATGACCCAATACTCTGATAATTTTACATCTGCAATAGGTTGTAGTGAGATTTAAATCATAATTGTTTTTAATAGTTGTCTTAAGTATTGGGAACTGAATGTGGAGAAAGTAACAAATTTTGGAAGATGGTTTTATATAACCTGACTAGAAGCATATGTGTAGATCATCATCGTGACACTAATCAGGAGAAGATTTGAAGAGATAAGTATAAATGGATAGGAACTATGAAATGGGTATAAATGATAGGCAAGGCATCACACAATAGTATACAAATATTTGCTGGAATTTTGTAAGAAACCTTTGAACAAAATGAGTAATAGTTATATAATTCTGTACAGTTTAACTGGACAGCAAGATTTATATGTTATGCTGCCAATGGCTTTATTCATTAGGTAAATGAGTTCCATATTCTAAGTTTTCTAATTCAGTTTATCTATGAGTCACTGTCTATGACTTGGTAGCAATATTGCATATTCAGCATTGTTTCTTTTTTTATAGTCTCTGTTATCTGATGAAGATGTTCTCTTGCTAAGGTGTTCATTTACCCTGTAGTGTGTTGTAATTTATAAGCCTCGCCTCTCTAGTATGGAGAAAAAGAACTTTGCAGCTTGTATCCTATAGCCCTGTACTCGAATACTAAATTATATCTGCTAGTGAATGCAAGTTGTAATGGCTGATGCAAGATGAAACGTACTGAAATGTTTTAAATCTTTTGCTCAGTTGTTATTTTCTATGTATTGAAAAAAAGCTACATACGCATCAATTTGCCTGTTTTTTCTGTTCCAAAACTGATGACTACATATGCATAGAGGCCACCATTACTCACTTTGTTTCAGAAAGTGCATTAGCAGAGGCCAAAATCATTGACATACAAGGGTGGGTCAATAAGCCCATAGCCTAAGAGAGTTATTAGCTAAATATCCACCTGAAATTTTCACTTTATAATGTTCAATCTATTTGATTAATGGAGAAGGAATGGGTTAAGTGCATTGACAATGAAAGAGAATATGCTGGAGCTTTTTCTTTTTCATAATTAGGCTATGGATTTTTATTGATATACCTACATGTAATTCCTAGTTCTACTTCATTACTAATTCAGTGTAAGTACTAACTAAAAGAAAAAACAACATATTTACCCACGTACAATATGAGAAATTTAATATAAAAAATTAGGGTCAAAGTTAAGGGGTAGCATTATACTTGAGTGTAAAAATAATGATAATATATATAGATAGATTACTGACTGGCAATCCTAAGTTTTTTGAATGAAGACATTTTAACAATTGTCGATTTCGACTACGGATGCACATAAGGGCAAAATCAAAGAGACATACAAAAGATAAATAACAATGAAAATTGCTTATACTTATTTATTTATTAATATTTAATATTAACATTGGTTACAATGAAATACAAACTCATTTAAATATTTTAATAATTAAAAATTTAAATTCCTTCAAAATATATGCCCACTTCGAGCAATTGAATAATATTTTTTTTAAAAACGTTTTCTGTGGAAATTTCTTACATTGCACAACTTCTATTAGGAAGATTTTATTTACTCATAAAAATTGCTGACATTATGACAATAATAAGTGCAAATGTAATTCCAGCAGTTGAACTGACTCAGGAAAAATATCTTTTGACAGACAGGAAATTGTTAATGACAACAATTCAACTGTTTGCCAGCCATGGATTATCAGCAATTTGCCCGTATGTGCATCCATAGTCGAAATCGACAATGGTTAAAATGTCTTCGTTCACAAAACTTAGGATTGCCCTGACTTTTAGCTACAAAAAGTAGGGGTCACATTATATTCAAGATTGCATTATACTCGAATAAATACGGTACATAATCTTACCACATAGATTAGCATCAGGTTTATTAAAGATTGAGAATCAAAAACCATTGACAATAGAGACACATTGTGACTCTATAACTGAAACTATGAATAACTTTTTATTGTGCAAAATCACTTGTTTCTTTCTCTTCCTGATTTAACTTGCATTTGAAGAATTCCTTTCTCATCAGATAAACTGCTGAAATTATTTGCTCTTGATTTTTCATTTTATTTTCAGTGTGTCATCTTGACAGAGTGTTCGTTGGACATTCAACTCAAAGTGAATGAGTTTTGTCACCAGCAAGATCCACCCATAAAGGTAGGACAATGTCTCTTAGGAGATTTTATTGTTTTCATTATCGATTGCTAATCTCATGTATATGTTTAAACTGCATGAAATCAATAGTTTCCAACTTCAAAATATGAAGTATGTAGGTCTCAGGCATATATTTATTACTTGTTTCATATTCCCAGCCATTCTCTCAAATTCTTTACTCAGGTGAATCTTTTAAAACATTCTCTTGACTATAAAACTGATTCCAAATGTAGCGGGAATGTTGGTGTTGTTGAAGGAAAAATATGTATGTATGTGATTATTAATATCTGACTCCCAAAAATAAAGGATTGTATATAATGTTTCCTAGCTACAATAAAAGTTGTGGTCTGATGTTAGGTCGGGATGAGCAATATGCCTATTCGTCAGTAAGGGGTTGTGAGTAGTAGATGTGCCTATGTCCCTATGTGTGTGAAACGTGTGTCGCTCACATGTGCAAGTGTGTATCTAAGTTAACCCTTAACGTGTCGCTAGAAGTGGAACAGTAGTGTGTGTGTGTTTGAGAGAGAGAGAATCAGCAATGATTCCAACAGGGAGTTGTGGTGATCAAGTGTCCATGCTGTTCTGAAGACGGTATAAAAACATTTGCTTATATCGTGAAATGCTCTTCTCTGATTAGTTAGAAAATCCGGGAGCCTAGTGTTGACAGCTCGATGATTGATGTCTGATCTATTTTGGTAGCTTTAGGCGGGAATCCCATGGAGCCTATTTTGGGGATATTTTTCCTAAAGTGTCCAAGAAATCTATGGAAGGTCATAAAATGGTGTGACTGTTTGGAGGTGAGAAACCGACACAAACATTTCAAGAGAACTGTGAAATTGTATTTTATGTTGTATTCCTACCAAGTTTTTAAAATTCCTTGCATAGGTTAAATTTTATCTCTAAAAATTTATTTCATTATGTAAATATAAAGTATGTTGCAGAAATAATTAAGAAATGCCTATTTAAAGATGGTTTTGATAATACTCTTTTCTTATCAAAGTAGGATTTGGGATTTGAGGCTTTGTTAAATAACCATATGTTTTATGTCCCAGATTGTAAAATCATTTGGAAGTAAGAGATGTATCTTTAATTGTAATGGATCTTATAAACATATTCTCTCTCCCTGCTCTCTTTCTTTCATATATATATAAGTAAGATACAGAGATTTTTCTTTTACTTTCTTTTTCTGATTTTAGATACTAGTAACATTATTTTGCATAACTTGAGTTGAAATAGCTGTTAGAATCAACATTCATCTTTATCAATCACCACTACCCACAACACTGGTTGATTGTTGGGTTTATGTTATTCATGGGTTCTTACATTTATATACATCTATGTATTCGGACTTTGCTCATCTCTTACCGTTTATAGTAGAAACTTGAAATTTTGCACACATACTCCCCTCAATGAGTAGGGAAAATGTTTTCTTTCTTCTTTTTTTTGAAAATACCTCCCCTAAATAGGTTTTTAGTTGAGGGTTCAATATGCAATGTAAGTTTATGCTAATTTGGTCACTAGTTTGTGCCCACTTGTTTTTTGAAAATCCAGACCGTTTTTAGTGATCATTGCCCAACAAAAGGCAGAGAGAAGTAACTTATTCATTGATCACCCCCAACACAGCATATATGGGTGGCAGTGATTCATAATTTCTCTTGGAATGCTAGTTGAGAATTCTTTTTACTAGACACACTTTCATCATTGAAGATGAAGTAGATATGGAACAAAAGATGAGAGACATGTTTTAAACTTATCTTCATAATGCAACAAAATCCTTTTTATTGACATTTTGCATTTTGAATCTTTTTAAACACTGTCCCAAGCCAAGTCAAAGGATAATCTTCTTTAATTTCATTCACTTTTAGACACATTGTAACAAAAACATCTATTTTCATTTTTAAATGCTTGTCAAATATCTCGGAATATTTTCACTGGATTTTTCATAGTTGGTTTGGATTTTAGTTTAATCATTTAAAGAGTAATAAGAATACAAAGATTGGATCAGGCACCCTGAAAATTGTCGAATCAAAAAGGGACATATTTTGCC
>VCCN01001303.1:5264897-5291433 GCA_006491835.1 Architeuthis dux
TTTTTGTACCAGAAATGCCATCCCCATCCTGGTTTTAAAGTCAGGGAACTTAGCAAACAATTCAATTTTAGCCGTATCACTATTCATCGCAATTTGAAGAAAGTAGGAAAAGTGTCAAAAGTTGGAAATTGGGTCCCACATGACCTGTCTATAGAAAATCACCAGCAACATGCTGATTGTTGTTAGTCACTTCATTCCCATTGTTCATTATCCACAATCCTAATTGTTTGTTGCATTTATTTGCAGCGAGATCCCCAAGATGAAGAAGTTCCATACTGCACTCTTAAGTCATTCCCAGCTAACATTGAGCATTGTATTCAGTGGGCTCGTGACAAGGTGAGACTCTTGGTTCTTTTTACTTTTTTTCCTCATTACAACTGATTGTTTTGTTTTATTGAATTTGTTTAATATATAGACTCTCCTTTGTTCTTATGATTTCATTTTTTTTTCCAGTTTGAAAGTTCTTTCTGTCAAAAACCTAATATGGTGAACAAGTTTTGGTCAATTAATAAAAGCCCACCTGAAGTTATTGAGGTAAGTTCAAAACAATCAATTTGAAAATTAGCTAACAGTGAACCCTCCTCTAAAAAAAAAAAAACCATTTGAAAAGGTGTGAAGATAAGCATAAAAATTATATATTTGCTTTTTGAAAAAGATTTGTTTTTTGATTTTATTTTTATTGAATATAATTCTCAGAAAAATCCTATTTTGTTAGAAACAAGAAAAAGAACAGACTCTGTTCAAAACCTGCGATGTTGTTTATACAATTTTTGGCAAAATTTGTCAATATTTGTTTCTGTGATAAAACTTTGTTTCCAATTGATTTTTCAAATTAACCCCCATTAAAATGTCCCCCCAAAAAATAATCATTGCATCAAAAATAAAATAAAAAATATCATCCAAAATGCAATATAATTTTTGGCAAATGAAAAAGTTGTCAATATATATATGAAGTTATTAGTTATAAGCACTGTATAGTCTGCTTTTTTTTTGCTTTTTTTCTTGTACTTTCTATTTTTTTACATTGAGAAAAAAAAAGGAATAATATGACATAGTGTGATGTAAAAAAATTTTTTTAAATATTCCTCTTTCTTTTCCCTACTCTCTACCCTATCTTTACGAACCATTTCATAAAAGTCTAAACGACAAAGCTTTTACCATTCAAAGAACTGTCGACTTTCGTTGCAGTTAAAAAATGAAAGAATATTATTCTTTCATTATGACTATTATGAATAATTTATCACAGTTATAAACAGTTTTATTTGCCTATATGCATATATTATCATGAATCTGTAAATGTTGGTTTTGGCTCAAAAACAGTTTATAAAATTTTATATTGTAGAGATTGATGAATGGTGAACCAGTTGAGAATGCTGTCTCAGTGTCGCGTTATCTACGCAGTGCTCCACAAAACTGGACTCAATGTGTTCACCTTGCTAAACTCAAGTTTGTCAAATATTTCAACCACAAGGTGAGTCAGCATTTACCAATACCTCCATATCGGTGCTACATATGAAACAATCTGAGTGAATTTGCACAAAAGATACTCAGAATACTTGGACAAAGTTTGTAGGATAAATTTCAACACCTGGTAAAGTTTTAGGATGTATTTTTTTTAAAAATATTTTTATAAGCATCTGTAGTGGCGATCACTGTCACTGACAAACCAAAATGTTAGTTACATCCCTTTCTCAGTGTTGCTAATTTAGATGTTTCTGGTTGCATCTAGATGTCAAACATTGCTATTTACATGATTTTTAATGAAATAAGTAATATTTTTATTTAATTTATAGTAATTTGATAAAGTAATATTTTAATAAATGTTGAAGATTAAAGTCACATTTAATTTATTGGGGGCGAGGTAACGTGAACCCATTTTACTACAGGCAGTAGCAGAATCAAATTCTGTAACAAAAAAAGCAGACGACAGGAAGGGAGGTAATTAAGGCAAGTAATTAAAATCCACTGTTTAGATATTTTTAGATGTTTTCATGTAGATTTAAATGTTTAGCATTTGATGTCAGAAATTGCTATTTAGATGATTTTTAATAAAATAAGTAATATTATTTATGTTTTTGCCTGTATTTTAGATGTAAACATGAAACAAATTTTGGCATTTTATCTTTATGATCTTTCGGTTTAGGTGGGAAAAAGTAATAATTCACCAGCAAAAATAATTGGTAGTGAGTCCATTTAAGTAGGTTTCTCAAATGAAATGCAACCTTATACTGCTTCATTAAACTAAATTAAATGTTAGAGACAGATTAAATTAATTTTCATTCAATCCTGTCTCTAATATTTAATTTAATTTAATTTAATTTAAAAAGAGACCTCTCTGTTTCCTTACATTTTGTTTTATATGTTGAATAATTTCTGGTTAATCTGGAAGAAAATAATATGTTAATATGACAAAAATATAATTTAATACTTTAAAAAAGAAACCCCTCCTCCTCCTTACTCAAAGGGTGGTAGACCAAATTGTGGCTGCTTAGCTAAGGGCAGAGATTCAGCATATGGACGTTCAAAATCTCTGTATTTTGATGCCTCTACCTGGTTAATAATATGTAATATATTTCCTAGATTTTAGATATATATCTGGAGAATGTTTCAAGATGTTTTTTGACTCAATTTTATATGTAAACTTGCTAGATCTTCACACAAGAAAAGAACTAGCAGATGGACAGATTTTCAGGCTTGTTTTTTTTGTTTTTTTCACTTATAGGATCAATACTTTAAATTATGTTAGTAAGTCCCACTTCCTTTCAAGTTTGATGATTCATTCTACACAAGAATATAAATATTAAATGAAAGCAAAGTTTTCCTTATCCTTTGAGATAATCGCTCACTAGATCAAACATTGGGCAAAAGATGATGAGCTTTAATGTCGTAGATAATTGAGGCTTTTTAAGCTCTGTTGAAGTGGCTTCTTTCTCTAATGATTCAAAAAAGAAACCAATTTAACACTTGATTTTCTTTGGTTTTAATTCAACAGTATTTAAATTTAAAACTTTTATTTGAATATTTTGCCTCAACACCGGTGATGTCACTGAAAGAAGAATAGTTGGATTGAAAGCACAAACATACTTTTATTTTTACAGGAGAAAGTAACTTCGAAAATTTGTTAGTTATAAAAAAAAAAAACATTCTTTTTCTATTTTTTATCGAATGTAAGTAACTTTGGAAATTTTAGTGACTTTGTTTATCTTGATAACACTGCTGACATTTCAGTGACATCACTGGTGTTGAGGCAAAATGTGTCCCTTTTTGATTCAACAATTTTCAGGGTGCCTGATGCAAACTTCATCTGAATATTATTATTAATGACTACTTTATATATTACAGGCTCAACATTTACTTCATGCATTTCCTCTGGATACGAAATTGAATGATGGAGGTGAACAATCTTTTTCTTTTTTGTTGTTGTTATTGTTGTTACACTGAACTATCATATCCTCCTATCAGTGTAATGTCAGTTAAGTAAACAATTTTATTTGTAATAATGACTAGGTTTTTGAAAAATTAAATGTCAATTTCACTTTACCACCACCACCACCAACTGCTTTTGATTAGTTATTTGTGGTTGATCTAGAGCAGCGATTTTCAACCAGTCTGTCGCGAAACATCCGTTGATGTGCTGTGGGAATTTTGCAAATATGCACAAAACTTTCCAAATCTTTTGATAACCATGGTCAACAATATACTTTTGTCAATAAAATTAATAAATAATTGATTGTTTAACTTATGAACACATTATTATCATTCATTTTCTTTTAAATGGTTAAATCTATCCTTAAATATTGATGGTGTGTCTCGACCATTTTAGTGCCTAGCTCACTGTGCTGTTAGATGGAAAAGGTTGAAAATCACTGATCTATATAGTGTATTGCTTTGATTATCACATAGTGACCTTGGTACTGTAATGAATTTAGCTAAAATGTCACTATGAATAAAAACACTTTTCATATTCACACACATTCATGTTTCTCTCAAATATTGAGTCAAAAACTATTTTGATTTTGAAGTTCTCAACTAATTAATACCAAGAAATAAAAGAATAATTTTTTCCAACTTGGTGAGAATTATTAATGTCCCATTATTTTCTCCCTCTTTCAGGAATGTTCTGGCAGTCTCCTAAACGCCCCCCTGTGCCAGTGATCTTTGACTCAACCAATCCACTGTAAGTAACTGTTACCATATCACTCAATGCAACTTTCATATCTCCCTTTTACAAAAGAATGTTCATAGATGTTTCGAGAGACTTGAAACTGTACGAATGATCTCCCTTGAACCTTTGAAGCCCAGGAGGAGGCTACAAAAACTCGTAAAAACCTATTTGTTACTGAAACCGCAGTGGTTGCAGCCCTATCCCCCACAAGGAGTCTACAGGAAAAAAACAAAAAACATTGGGAGACACTTCTGAGCATTGAGAGAGCTTATCTGATTTTCTTTATGTGGACTTTTTATTCTAATTTTTCTATTATTATACCTACATATTAATTTCTTCATTCTTGTATTATTACTAAATGATTTTTAGCTAATTCAATATGGATGATTTGTTGGTTCCTACATATTTAATAACGGAAAATGAGATGTAAAAATAGTTTCTTTCTTTTTTTGTATGCCATTGTGAATGTGTGGGAATAGCTTTAGTAGACATTTATATTACATAAAAGACAAAAAGAAAAAATTTTGTCAGAAACATTATTTGAATTTCAAGCTGCTTAAAGGTGTCGGTTGGTCCAACAGTTCTATGATTTAAGATCAGTTTTGTCACGATAGGACCTTTTGGAGTTAATAAGAACCTGAAGAAATTGGTTTTTGATTCTTGCTTTCTTTCAAGATTAATTATGTTAGTAAGTCCCACTTCCGGCCTGCTAGGCCCGTTGAAGCTTACTAGTATTCCCCCAATCGTCACCCATCTAGGTACTGACCAAGCTCGACATTGCTTAACTTCAGTGATCTTACATGAACTGGTGTATCCAGCGTTATTTGGCCGTAACCCCTTAGCCTGGGGGAGAGGTTCCTCAATCCTAGTCCTTGTGCAGAGTGCTTAGTGGAAGGGCATTGAGTACCATTTTTAAAGTCTTTGGTATGACTCTGCGGTGGATTGAACCACAGCCTACCAAACCGGAGGCAAGCACTCTGCCTACTGGGCCACGATGTTCAATGGCACTATCTTAATAGTCTTGCATTAATATCTATTTTTTCACAGAATATATATATATATATCATAACTGAATTTGGGAATCCCAGTCAGTTGTACCTTAAAGAATCCAAAAAATAAAACAATAATAAATTAGCAAGTTTGAATTTAACTTTTATTCCATCTTTTTGTTTAGTGAATTTTTGTTGAATAATCTTTTAGAAGAAGAATTCTCATTGTCAGATTTGATTTCATTTTTTATACTTGAATGTTTATAGTATTTTGATTGCTTTCAAAAACAATTTTCTAACCTAATGTATCCAAAAACGTTCTATTAAATTTAATAGTAACAGTTATGCTAATGACACTCATTCTGCCTACCTCATCATTAATAATTTCAAGATGTGATCTAAGGGACATAACTCAGTTTCAAAAGTGCATAATCTTTTTGTTATAAATGGAATTGTCTAAAATGATGCTTGACTGTTTTACTGATGCCTCAAGCTGCCTGTTCATTTAATTTCTTTTATATTTTTCCTCCAGGCATCTTCTTTTCATCAGCAGTACAGCCCGTCTCTATGCTGATGCCTATCACATTCAATATAAAAAAGAGGTAAGCACTCTTCTTTCATGTAGTTTTAGTTATAAATGTTATGGATAAATTCCTACATAGAATAAAATCAATTTTATATAACACCTGTTTTGAAATCTGAAATTATAATTTTCTAATTTAGGATTTTTGCCCAGAAATTTTGTTGCCCATCCTTGATTCTTTTGAAGTGCCCGAGTTCAGATCCTCCCACAAGGTAAGCACTCTTACTCTTATGAAGGAAATAGGACTTATCACTAATTTGAAATCAAGACTTTTTCTTCTTCATTAGTTTGCTAACAAATCTAGTACTTCAAATAGAATGTCAGTTTTCTATCAGTTATCCCCATATCCTCGTTACTGTTTTTTCATTATTGTTTTTAGAAATATTTTTAATAATCCAACTGCAATTTAAGAATATCCATAAATTTGGCAGAAAAATTGTATATCCCATAGCAAAATAATTTCTTTTAAATTAGAAAGTCCATAAAATGATATTATCTTTAACCCCCCCCCTCCCAATGATTGACAGAATGGCCCAAATGACTGAATGAAGTGAATGCATTACTATAGTTTTATTATCATTCAACAAACATTTATGTAAAATGAAGTTTTTATTTTTGCTGAGCAGATAAAGATATTGATGCTTTAATAATCTGGTTTGAGTTTGACCTAGAAACAAAACCTCTTGACCAGGAGTGTTTTATTCCCTACACCCACTGCAGTCAGCCCGTTTATAAGATCTGTAATATACAAAAGTCTTTGGAATATTTTCATATTCATCAAACCATAGAAACTCAGATTGTATTCTTATTAACAATTCTGTGATGTCTTCTTTTTTTCAAGAAACTAAATTTATTCCTGTTTTGATTGTTTCAAAAGCTCAAATAATGTTATTTTTCTCTATTTTGTTTTAGGAGATTGAAACTGATGAATCTGCACAAAGGCGAACAGAAGAAAATCAATCCAGTGATGAAATCCAGTTGGCAGCAGAATTTTTACGACAAACTAATGAAAAAAATGATGTTGGTAAGAACTTGCTTCCATTTTAGGTACAAAAAGAGAGCAAAGAATTATTAACGGTGCAAAGACATTAAACATTGTATTTATTTACACTACAAAAACTTGTGTAGAAATTTAAATGTGGAAAACTTGTCAGAAATCAATGAGAAGATTAAGTTTAGAAATCCATATTAAGATTCATTTACTTTCATTTTCTTTCTTGGATATTTTCTGCCATGGCTAAAAAATTCTCTCAAGTTTATGAGAAAATTTTGCAATTCTATAGAAAATAGTGTTTTGTATTTCCTGCTGGAGATGTCAGTGTAACACAATTAATAGAATGGAATTAATTTCTATATCTTTTGCTTCAGTTTCATCAAAACAATCCAGACACAGAATTGAATTGCTTAGCATAAATACACATCCTACCCATCAAAAATCAAATGAGGCTAAAGATCCCAAATTGTTATCATTTGTAATCATTTTCACTTCTCTGTGAAGAGACTTAAAAAGTGTCTGCATTAATTTGTGAGACCAATTAAAATGGCCTATTTTTATTCTGTCATTGTTATCTGAATCTGAATCATTGTAAACAGAAACAGTGAATTAAAGACAATATCCACTTCTGTCTATTGTGGAAGAAAAACCAACTGAGTTTGTTTGATAAATATTTGCATTGTAAAAACATGACTGGGGGAAGTTGGCAAAAATGGTTGCTGGCAAAGAGCTACAAATAGATAGATTCAACTTAGATGGGGTTTTTTATTTTAAAAAAAAGAAACTTCAAAATAGTAGAATATGTATTTAATTTATTATAAGGAAAAGCATTGTTGAGCATAAGCCATAGATATGCTGACTTTCAAGTTTATTTTCTGACGTTTATTTAAGTGTTGTTTGTTTTACAGTTACTCGACCAATGTCTGTGATAGAATTTGAGAAAGATGATGATACCAATGGTCATATAGACTTCATAACATCATCTGCTGTAAGTAGATTTTGTTTCTCTGTTATTTTTGTACCTTTCTCTCTTTCAATTCAGGAATGTCACTAACTTCCAAATAAACTCTGAATAAACAAACCGCTTTACAATGATTTGTTAGAATTTTTTTATTGACTGAATTATTTTGATTTTGTCTTCCAGAATCTTCGTGGTGCCATGTATAGCATTGAAGCTGCTGATCGACTGAAAGTGAAACGTATTGCTGGTCATATTGTTCCTGCCATCGCTACCACCACGGCTACTGTATCTGGTCTTGTCAGTAGCCACGATTCTTTACTTATTCTTTCTTACTATTTTCCTTTTAGTAAATATGCACAACTGTTGCTTCCAAACTGAATTCATAAGGACGTTCAAACTGAAAGTCTATCAAATCTACAGCAAGGAAGTTAAAAAAAAATACGGTCAAAATTTGCTTTGAAATTAAAACTACAGATTGATCCCAAAGAAATGCTTTTTTTTTTCTATTTAAAAATGTTAAAGCAATTTCAATAAAAAAGTAAACTTTTAAATAAGTTTTGAAATTAATTTGAATTTAAAAAATTTTTAATAAGAGATCAATTAAAAAGGGTATTTTTGGACAAGCCTGAATGTTTGCATGTTCATACTGGTTACAAAGTAAATAATAAGAGATTCACTTACATTTGATTCTGCATTCAACAACTGAATTCAAGTTTCTCTGAAAGATTTTTGGAGTCATAAATCAAATTTATACAACTCTGAAGCAGAAGATTTGTCATGAGAAAAGAGCTGCATTTTGTTTTTGAAGTATAAATTCTCAGTAAATTTATCCAAATGAATCTTGCATACTCAGTATCAAGTTTTAGAACTTAAAGATCCTATGGCTCTTGCCAAAATCATGTAACCACTAAGCTAACACCCAGGGATAGAGAAGTCTAAAATTATGTATACTTGTTTTATTGTTTATTTAAACTGTTTTATCAAAAGTTATACAAATTTAGGGAAGATGTTTTTTAAATTCCAGGTAGCTGTGGAGTTGCTCAAAGTTGTAAGTGGGTTCCCATTGGATAAATACCGAAACTGTTTCTTAAACTTTGCCTTGCCCATGATCCTCTTGTCAGAACCAGGCCCAGCAGAAACCACAAAAATCAAGTAAGTGTCTTTGTTTTCTTTAAATCTCAGTATATACAATAAATCTGATGGCTGAGAAGATAAAATAAAATTAACATTTAACTTTACTGCTTTCTTCAAAAAGATAAGGGATTTGGTTGTATGGATCAGTAATTAAAGATTTAGTCATCTGGTATCCAATTTAGTCATCTGGTATCCAATTTAGTGAAATTTTAATGAAGACAGTCAAGTGGAAATAAAGAAGCAAAACATTGGTAGCATTAATCGTAATTTTAGAACAAGTTTAAATATTTATTTACCACAATGTTAAACAATTTTGCCACGCAATTGTACACATTTAAGATCTATATAAATGTATTAGAAAATTTACAGAAAACATATACTTCTATTCAGAAATTAAAATGAAAGCAGGAATTCATTCTGTCATGTGTTTTCATTGTCCTTTCTTTTCATTGTCCTTTCTTTTTTAGTGAGGAATTGTCATTCACCGTATGGGACCGATGGGAAATTCAGGGAGAGAAACATTTTACACTTAAGCTTTTCCTACAACACTTCAAGGTCAGTCCTTTTCAAATTATTCTTGCTTGATAATGTTTATCAAGGTCACTTAATTTACAAATATCCAATCTTCCATTGGAAATTTTTATGAATCAGACAATTTTAAAACAAGAGATAAAAGTAACTAAAAGAAATATACTTGTGGCCAATCAATATTTGATTAACAAATGAGAAGTGTAATTCAT
Organism: Architeuthis dux; assembly: GCA_006491835.1. Classification (NCBI taxonomy): domain Eukaryota; kingdom Metazoa; phylum Mollusca; class Cephalopoda; order Oegopsida; family Architeuthidae; genus Architeuthis; species Architeuthis dux. The sequence continues at coordinate 5,274,464 of VCCN01001303.1, forward strand.
TTTCATATTATCTTTCTTCTAAGGATGATGTTATCACCATTGAAATATTAACAAAATTAACCTCACATTGTTAACCAAATATTGATTATTTACAAACATGTCTTTTGAGTTTGTACAGGTTATTCATTTAAAAAAGGTTTACATGCTATTATACTACAAAAGTGTAGTATAAAAACAAATAGATTTAAGTCCTTCAAGCTCTACTCTATTCAATTAAAGATTTTAAATCAAAATTTAAGAGGAAATATGCTTGATGAGATCTGTTCAGATTTTGATATGCAAGTTAACATTTGCATTAACACAATGTTGGTAGTTTTTAACAATGCAATCTTACTGATCATTTCTCTATTTAAGATTTATTTGGACTTGACAAAATCTGAAACAAGGCCATATTTTAGGAGCTCCCATTCAGATCTAAATTCCTCAATGCACTCAGAAAGGACACTTTAAATTGAGTCTAGCTTCATAAAAGAAATTGGATAAAAAAAGTCTACAGTTTCTAGTTTTACACAGCTAAAGATTTTGAGCTGCATTTAAAAAAACATCTATATTATTAATATCCATAACCGCTACCATCCCTATTTCTCATGTCATGCTGAAGAATCACGCTGGAAAGAAAGAGATGGAGACATGAAAACAGTCACTGCTGTACACCACCCTGCCCCCCTTCACCAGCACAGCAACCCACTGTGGTCAGGGGATAGGCAAGAGATTATTTTGTTGAAAAACAAAACGCTGAATTTAAAAATTGAAGCGAATGAAGGATGAGAGTGTGGAGAAAGTGGGAAGGTTGAGAAAACAATATACACTGTAAAAAAAGTAAAAAGACAGAAGAGGAATAAAATATAAAGAAGAATCGTAGAAAAAGAGAAAGAAGAAACGATTATAGAAAATAATAATAGATAAGGCATGGAGTGACATATAAAATAAATAGATCTTTTTTATCAAGTTAGATATTTTTTTAAACCATAGAATTTCCATGGGTACTGCTAGCAAAATTTTAAATAGGTTAATGAAAAAGATTATTATTTCTTTTAGGAGAAAATTGGATATAGTGCTTCAATGGTTGTCCATGGTGTGAAGATGATTTATGTTCCTATACTGCCAGGGCATATCAAACGACTCCCACAAACGTAAGAAAGAAAATTAGATTTTATGTCTTTCATTATTTTTTCTATATTCTGGAATCATTACATAAATCAACCTCAATTGTCCAAATAACAACTTTTTATCTATTCTCTTATTCTTTATAAAAATAATTTGCAAAAACATTTTAAGATCTGACTGATATCATTATTTCATTAAGATTTTATTTATAGTCTATTATAATAAGATGGATATTTAAAAATGATGTGAGATTTGAAACATGACTGGCCCCTTTCCATTCATCTATTGAACCTTTATCAGTGTCAGATCTTCAATTCAAAGATAAATTGTTAATCTTGCAGTGTGATTGTTTTATGGATATTTTAGTATGATTCATTATCTCTCAAAGCGGATAAAAAATTACATTTTTTAATGCAACCAACATAACTATATTCTTACTTTTTTAAAAGGAATATTTACAAATAATTTGTTGTAGCTTTTATTCATCATCACAATGTATACTCTTGTCAAAAAAAATATTTCGTTGAGATGATTCTTTTTTCTAATTAAAAAAATTAAAATTACTATATAAACTATTGTTTAAAATGATTGTCTCATTAAAACATTTACCTTTACTTATTTTGTATAGAATATCTCCTGAAGAATTTTGATCTATAGTGTCTTATCCTTTCTTTTGCAGCATGATCAAACTGCTCAAACCAAGGGAAAATCAGTCATATGTGGATTTGGTTGTCTCCCTTGAGACTGGGGGAGAGGAAGACATTCCAGGTCCACCCGTTCGGTACTTTTTTGGTCTATGATATATAACCAATCATTAATTTAGGATTCGGTGTGCATTCTGGACATGAAATTGTGCTTCTATTCTGCCAGATTGCACAAAACCAAATGAAATAAAGCTTTACCATCTAAAAACAACATCGTCTTTGTCTTTTATTACAGTTTTTTCCTGCCTAAAACTTTGTGTTGGATATTTGGGTTACTACCCTACAACCACTACCGACGTCATCCTCCTACCATCTTTACCATTACACATCTTAACTCCTAAATTCATATGAAAAATTCAAATCTTAAATCGAGGGAAATAACTTCTGATCAAAGTTACTACCCTTGCACTTTTAGGTAAACTTTTTTTATTCAATTCACAAAATAGTTCCATCTTTTTAAATTCTATTCATTGAAGAGTTCCACTGTATTTAGGAGCAGTTCATGAATTTAAGAGTTAATATGTATAATAATAATAGAACTTGAATAAGACATGTCCTATGAGAGATAGTAATGAGATTTGCAAGTCAGTTATTGACAACCAGAGTATTGAGAACGAGTCTTAGTATTAAACAGATACAACACATGGAAAACATCTGAAGTATAACATAACTGACTACAAGGAAATTAGTGTGTACCACCCTAAGTATAACAACACTGAAAACATGGATATAACATTGGATATAATAGTTGGATGCATAACTATTGTCAACAATGTACAAGTGGCTTGACAGAATTTGGCAACAAGAAAAATCTATGTTGAACTTTTATCTAGCAATTTAGCAGACAGGAATTTTTTTTTAAAATTTAAAATTTTAAAAATAAATCTTAGAATGCCTAAAGACCATCATTACCTTCTTACAAATTGTATATTTAAATTTATTGTCAACTATTTATGGGAATTATTCCAATGAATAATATACAAAGCAATCTGGGTTATTATTGCTTAACCTAGTGAAATCAATCTATAAATGGAAATATAATAATTAAGGACTGATTTTGTATATGAAAATGCATTATATTTTTAAATGTATCACAGTATTTAGATTATAATATCATCAAAATCTTTATTAGAGAATTAACAATGCTTAATTTCTTATTAGATGAAATATTGTAACAATATTTTTATTATTAATTTTTAATTTGATGACGTAGAATGACGGCCCGAGTCAAAGTTGTGATAAAAACAACTAAAAATTAAGATGAAGATAAAAACTAGTCAAAATCAATAAAAGATATTGAGCACCCTGTCATGTTCAGAATAATTCCAAAAGCTGAAGTTTATTTTTTTAACTGCTTTATTAATGTTGTTGGCAAATATTTCAACAATAAGTTTGAGTGAGAAAAGTCTGAATCAGATCTGTGAAAATCCACCATTTCTCCTTAGACAAACAAGGTGAGAAAATGAAAGGACGGAATCTGATCTGAAAGTCTGGAAAGTGAAAGGACGGAATCTGATCTGAAATTCTGGAAAATGAAAGGACGGAATCTGATCTGAAAGTCTGGAAAATGAACAGATTGAATTTTGAATATTTTTTATAAACATTTTCCTTGTATCATATGTTGTCATCAGCAGATGACTGACCTCTCCACATATATTTTATTCATAGGATAAATCAATCCTGATATGTGGATTAGAAAACAAATAGTTCAAACAAATTTGTAAAAGTAAACATTTGTCTAATTTCAATTTGATCAACCAACCATTGACAATTGCTTCAACAATTTGAAACTTATGTCTTTACCAGTGGCTAATATCAATATGGAGTCTTAAATACAGTAGTTTACATTTTTTACTTTATTTTGAAACTCTGTTTCACAGAGGTGGGCCATTGTCATCAGGTAAAATTAGTTGTTGATCTGAAGATTTTTTCTTTAAATTATTATCCATTTTATTCTCGTGTGCCAATGCTTGGAAATGCTGTAAAGAAAAAGAAAAGATTAAAACATTTTTAATCGAGGAAAATGTTTACACGACTAAAAGTTTTTTAGATTCATCAACTCGTCTTCATTTTTTCATCTTTTTACATTAATGTCTTGTATTATCTCATTTTCATAGAAGACAAAAAATCATCAGATGTGTGTGGCGGCAGAACTCCTACTAGATCAAGGATATCCCCCATACCTGAACTCTTTGTCAATGATCGTCTTGTATTGTACTATGTCCTTTTTGTTTACAGCTTCTTCCAGCAATTGATTCCAGTCTTTAGCTGAAGAAGTGTTTCCTGATCTTAAGCCTTGTATGCTTTTTGAAGATGTTAAGGTTGTGGCCTCTTGTTTGGCTTTCCCTGAATTTAAACAGCTTTTCTATGTTTACTTTGCATATATCTTTTTCATTATCTTAAAAGTTTCTATCCGATCATTTCTCTATCAAGTGACATTAGATTATATTTTCTAAGTCTTTCTTTGTAAGATAGGTTTCTTATTTCTTTTATCATTTTAGTAGTTGGCCTTTTTACTATTTTCTGTATATCTGTTTGCTCCATAATCTAATATTTGTAGAGATTCCAGATATTCTTACAAATGTTCTGCGGATCATTCCCAGTAATTAGTTTGCTTTCTTGATTATCTTTGCAATATGTTTCTTTGGTTTTAGGTCTTCTGATATGACAATCCCAAGGTCTTTCTTCTCTTGTACTCTCTTTATTTCAGTGCCATTAATGTTCTATAATATTGATAGAAAGAGTTTTATGGGATCTTAAAATATCTAATCATAAAATAGGAACATTTTGTTATACCTTTAACAGATTATGATTTTGTTATTTAGCTTTTCTCAATTTAGAAAAAAATCTATGAACAAATAAAATGTACAAGATCAAAGAAACCAAGATTTTTACCTGTGAATTTTGAAATTCATTATACAGCGTGAAAAGGACGTGTAAGGCTTGCACTTTGTCATTATTATGGCTGGTTTTGTAGACTGGGATGTCAAGTATACCTACAAACAGGAATAAAGAAAATGAGATATTGGTTTCCAAATGATTCATACCTTCATTGGAATATTTTGTACGGCTGTAGGAATATAACATGAATTCAGAGACAATGTTTTTTTATAAAAGAGATACTCACTGCAGATGGCTTTGACGTAGTCACCAAGACTGCAGTCCATGTCAGCACTTGGCAGTGAGATCTGCAAAAAGAAGTTTGAATTTAGGTATCTCATAAAAATTCACAGCAATCACATTAAAATATTTTATGATAAATTGCAACAAAAAATAAATAAATTGTAGAGATTTTGTAGACAAAAATGTTATAACTGAGAAAGGAGTTCTAAAGATGCTCTGTTTTAATTAATTCTGTCCAACCATAATTATTTTAATTCTAAATTAAAATATTTAAAATGAATACATTGAAGCTAAATATGTCTGTTAATAAGAATGAAATTGCTGATACAATCAAAGAAAGGTTTGGGAAGCCTAACCTCTTTTAAAAGTTCTTCCAGTTCTGCTGGCCATTCTTGCATCAAAGTATCAATATCAGGCATATTTCTACAAAACAAAGAGAAAATAACTTTAGATTAAATCTGTGACCATTAATACTGAAAAGAAGATACTGTAGATGAGGCTTTTAATTCTATTCTTGAAATGTGTAGTTTGTTTCCACATTTCTTTTCTGTAATTATGAAGTTATGTTTTATATAAACCACATCATTTCATTTAGTCAAAGATCCTCTTGGCTAATTTCGTGGCTTATTGAATTTAATTCTAAATCCTGATACTAATAATCAAAGAACTATTAACAACTAACTTTGTGTAGTGAACATTCGGTGGTGGTTTGGCCCGGTGTAATTTTTGGATGTTTTGAATCCAGACGTCAATTTGTTTGCTGTTTTTTTCAGCATCTGGTAGACTTTTCACAACCTGCAAAGAATACAAAGACAAGAGTAGATAACTATGGAGATCCAAGGAATGCAATTATAGCCATCCTCAGATTTTACATAAAAAAGTAGTTCATTTTATTTTGTTTGTTAGCAAACAAAAACTTTTTCATTATGTCAAAAGTTGCATACAACTTATATATTGCCCATTTTTTAAATGATTTTTCTATTAAAATTTACAACCATCTGAATTTATTCGTTAACAAAAATAAAAAGATGGTGAAAATAAATCATAGCAGATAAGCACTGCATATAGAAATAAGACTAAAAAGGATGGTAGATAAGAAATGTTGTTACTCACCATTTGTTTGGCTGTGGTCTGCTTGGAGATTGCTCTCAGTTGCAGATCAAGAACTGTTGGGTCTGATTGACGAGCACAAGGTTCATCGAGAACGGTCAATCCAATCATGTCTTGATTTCCATCAGGCCTTGGAATCTAGCAGAAAAGCAGTACAGAAAATATTTTAGACTTGTCTTTAAAAATCAGATTCAAAGTGAAGCAAATTAAATCTTACGCTAATATTTTTTATAATAATTTTGAAGAAAATATTTACATTCATATTATATCATAAAAATTATTTTATCTGATGGTTATCAAATATATTCTGCTGAAATTATAAATCTAAATATTCTCCTGGAAAATTAAAAATCTATTTGGTATTCTGAATTAAAAAAAAATTTAATTGACATTCACTTTTTATAGTTGTCTATAAACTTTACTCACTTTGATAAAGGCATCCGTATCCCCAACAGATGGAATGAAGTCTGGAATGAAGGGTTTCAATTTGTGTTCCAATTCTATCACTTGATAAGAATATCTGAAAAGTAGAAACGTTCAGAAACAACATCAGATATAAAAGATGTTAATTATACTAAAATATTTGTGAAATATTAAAATATTAACCAAGTTCCCCACTCTTGTTCCATGATCATTTTATTATATGTCTGCCATCTTTTAAAAATTAATGGAGATCTCCATTTTTGAAATAAAACCTGGTTCCAATTCCAGTATCAAGTAACTTTAGACTCTTCTATCATGAACAATTTGAATCAGATAATTTTAGCCAGAAACCCAATACGTAGAAATTACCTTGTGATGAATTCAAACATTTCCTTGATTTCTGGGCTCACTTGAAGACTGTCATAATCAGCAGGATCATACGCTCTGTAGAATAAGGAAAAATCATAGAGGATTTTGTATCTTAGCAACCAACTGAAGACATGTTATTTTAATAGAAGTCAAATTTATTGACATGGACTTTTTTCCTTAAACAAATATTTTATACACTCACTCTTGAAGACTTAATATTTCTGATTATTTTAATTTGTTAACATTGTTGTTTTAAAAATGAAAAGCAATTTATGCATTACAATAATTACTGCTAAAATTGCATAAAAACTTAATGTAACAAAAATATTAGTTAGAAACTTGAATTTGCAAATCTTCCGATTATTTTGTTATAAAATGTATTTTCCATATAAGTATATAACTTTATAACTTTTGAGAAGGGTCATTCACATTCAAATAGTTTTTTGGATGATTGAACTCCTTCTTGTTTGTAAACTTTTATCGAATTAGTTGAAATTAAAACTTCTGTTTACCCCATCATATTTGGATATTACACCCGAAGAAGGCCGAAGAATGGATCGGCTGAAACATTGTGTTAACAACACAAACAAAGAGTTCAATCATCTGAAGAACTATTTGGGAGTATATTACTGTTAAGTGTTTATCAATACCCTTAAAAAATATAGACTGTTTTTCATACAATATTTATACAGGAGATCTTATTAGCTGTATTTCACACAGTCTAGAAATATCTGATGAAAAATATTAGGTATATTTTCAAAAGAATGTAAAAATACTCCCACATTCTCCACAAACATAGTTTTCTACTTTAACTCCCACTGAACCATCACATCCAACCTCTATTTATGAATGTATATTAAATATTAGGGTAATTTCATGACAGCCATCAATCTGTCATCTCATAAGCTTTCCTTGATGCTAAGCAAGAAACAGATATTTAAGCTACATTTGAGACATTTTTATACTAAAATCAAAAATCACATGGCAGTAAATTTTTCACAACTATATTCATTGCTCAACAAAAGGATTCACAAAGTTTTAGCTTTTAATGAATACCTCTTTCTGAGCATCTTTTCAGAATAGGCTACTTGAATTCCAACATAAATGTAGTTAGAAAATATAAGAAACTAGCATTCTAAGGGAATTATGAATCACTGCCACCCATATATACTGTGTTGGGGGTGATCAATTAATAAGTTGGGAAAAGAGGTGATCAATGAATAAGTTATTTCTCTCAGGTTTTGTTGGGCTGTGATCACTAAAAAGTCTGAATTTTCAAAAAATAAGCAGTCACAAACTAGTGACCAATTTAGCATAAACTTACATTGCATATAAACTGCCTCTAAAAACCTATTATGGGGGGGAATTTTCAAAAAACAAAAAAAAATTTTCCCTAAGCATTGAGGGGAGGGTGTGTGCAAAAATTCAAGTTTCTACTATGAATGGTTAGGGCTGGGTGAAGTACGGATACATAGATACATATAAATGTCAGAATACATGAATAACCTAAACCCAGCAATAAACCAGTGTTGTGGGTAGCTGTGATTAATAAACAGTCTGATAGATAATAAAGATAATTGCAATGGATTAAAAAAAAAGGATCGAACCCTTCAATATGGACTTCATCTTCTTCATCTTCGTCATCGTCTTCATCTGAAAGATCAGAACCGTCATCTTCTTCATCAGACAAATTTTCTGGCCGGCCGATAACTTTCTGCAAAGCTTTTTGCTGAAAAAAGAAGAAATATTGCAACATGACACGTCTTTAACCACTACTCACTGTGTGTTATCTTCCTTGATTCAAGAACAAGGAAAGGAAAAGCGATTTTCTTAATGACTTGCTATTAATTAATGTTTACAATGAGCAAAAAGTGGAAACATAAAAATTTGCATCAGAAATTTTGGCAATCTTTTGTTCTAGGGGAGGGCGAATTCTAACAACCATTGACAAAATCAACTATGGATGCACAAAATAGATGAGTTAATTGTAAAATAAAGTTGGTGCAGCACAAAGGTTTTCACGACAGCGAAATTAAATTGTTGTAATGTGATGTAATTTTCCACAGAAAACAATTTATTTGTCTTTTTACATAATAATATTTGCACATGTATTTTGATGGAATTGTGGGACAAATATTTACATTGTTTTTCGTCAAATGTTTTTTGATAATATTAATAAAAATAAATAAAAAACGAGTAAATAAATAATATTAAATATACATATTGAATTAAATCAATGATTTGTTTTAATGTTTGATCCGTTCAGTTGCAATCAACTGTTCCTTTGCATTTGTTTTTGCCTATTATGTGCATCCGTAGTCGATTTCGGCCAAAATGTCCGGGGGTAGAAATGTTTGTGACAGAACTATCCAGGCTGAATTGTCCATGGCAGAATTGTCCGGCTACCGATTTGGTTTTGGCTTTAGCAAACCAGTGTATTTTTTTAATGGAAATGTATCACTTTAAAAAAAAAATATGAATCAAATAAATAAAAATATTACTTATTTTATTAAAAATACAACTTTATCGAGTACGTTTTTTAACCTAAAATTCAAAAAACGTACCGTATTTACTTGCATGTGTATATAATGTATAATGCGAGAAATTTAATATAGAAAATCAGGGTCAAAATTGAGGGGTAGCATTATACTTGAGTGTAAAATATTGATAACATTTTTGCCATAAAATAACAGATATATTCTAATTTTGTTCCATTAAAACTGTCCATAGAGATTTAGAAATAAAATAATGTTCTTAACGCCATTCTGCCCATAGGCAACTAGGTTTGACATGCCAGATTGGCCACACCAAATTGTAACCAACCCAATATATTGATAGCACAATCAACTTACCTTGCTGTCTTCATCTGAATTGTCAGTCAGCCGAGACTCATGTGGACTGTTGCCATGGTTTGCAATATGATTTGCAGGCATTTGACCTTCATATAATAAAATATATTTGCATTACTTGTGTGTATGCATAATTGTCTACATAAGAATATAAATAGATACTTACCAGTGATGGAAGTGGGTTTGGGGAGTGTTGGGAAGTAGATATATGGTAAGGCTTGGTTTGGGGAACTAGATATATGATAATGTCTCTATTAGTAGACATTGAACATACAAAAAACCTGGAAATGAGAAGTATACCGCCCCATTTCCATCCCGGCAGTTGCTCTGTGTAGTGTACGTAATCACGAGGGTGCACCAATAAGTCTAAAGCCTGACATATAGTTACTAGCTGCTGAATTTTGATCTGATGTTCAATCTATATGATTTGACAAGGAAGGAGATTATGTTAAAAATAAATATTTTTTTCATCATTAGGCTGCAGACTTATTGATGTACCTATGTATTTAAATATACATTATTTAATGTATAAACAGTATTTGTTTCTGTTTATATGTATAATAGAACTAATATTGATGTAATTAGGACTATTATTAAATATATCTGACTCCATGTGAAATAGAAAAGTTAACGATATGTAAACAATAACAAGGATTGTAGCAGTAAGCTACTAGTTGTAATAGTAGTAGTACTTAAGGGTCAGACTGCTGTAAGCTAGACTGCTGATGATACTGTTCCTGCAGTAAAAGGAATGATATATATATGAAGCAAAGTATGCACAGTGCAATGAAAATAAAGAATACAAATACATTGTAAGATAACAAGGGTGTATTCATTAAAGGCGGCATAACAATAAGGTAGTTCTCAGCTGTTGAGAAGAAAATAGAATGCATTCAAAGAGTTTGGTTTACTACTAAGTAAGTGTCCTTAGTTTGTTGAAGATGTTAAGGAAGAGAGTGTGTGTGTATGTATGAATGCGTATGTACATAATCAAAATTTGGAACAGCCATAGATTTGTTTAGGCAACAATTCTGGACTGAACAAAGATTGGAAAATAGTTTGTCTTCATATAGGAAGAGGTGGGTGGCTGGTCGAAATGTTATGTGTTGGAATGGATCTCGTCAAAGTTCCAAGGTAAGATGTAAGGTGACAAGATACAGGGTTTTGCCTAGACTTTTGGTCTACAATAGTTATCGTATTTTGAGTCAAGTGCCGTATTTCCATGTTCAGAAAATTGGTTGTCTGAGAGTTGTACTTAGAAAGATTAACTTTGGTTCTGAATAAAACCTGGGTGTTCTGAAGGAAAATATATATGTGTCAAGCGGTTTCACTTGATGACCGGAGTGTGTGAGTGCAAAAATACATATGTATCCGTTACATATGCACATTAGCAATCCTGGTTTGCTGGTGATTTACTATTCGTAGATGAAAAAGCTGGAGTAAAGAGCTTAATATCTCAGATTTAATAAATAACAATAGTTAGTGAATTCTGGGTTTCTTCACATAAAAAGGATATTTTTTTATTGACTTATGTTGTGGATGAAAAAAATGAACCAAGTGTTTCTGTAGGGATTTTAGATTCATTAAGATGTTTTAATTTTTATAAATTAATTTTTTTAATACAAAGAAATCTTAACCCTTTCATGCACCTGGTTGTTATGCAACAACAAATTAAAATAATTACATCATTGTCATGTGACATACCTAGACCAATAAAAAGAGGTTCTATGTAATGATCCAATGTTTGTTATCCAGCATGAACGAACAATCACTGTCCATGAGAATGAGCCTAATTGGTGTTTTCACAAAGAAAAAGATATTTTAATTTGTTGTTACACAAAGGGTTAATTTACTTTTTGATTGTTTTACAACCTGGATGCAAATGAAGACATCAAAAAAATCATATCTCTCCTTAGATTCTTGTAAATAAGGATGAAGTAAAATGGAAAATTAATAATAAATTGGTAAATTCATTATAATTATAAGATGAGATGTTTTGAAATATTGATAAGAATTTGCTAATATGGAACTGAAAATTCTTGCTTAGTATTGGTTGATAATGTTTCATCTGACTAATCAAATGACCTAATATGGAATTGATCTTAAGTTTACAAAATTTACAAACTATAAATTCTGAGAGAATTGAATTATCTTTCATATATTGGCACAATACAGTTTTCCAATATCCAATGATTCAGAAAAATGTTGTAAATGATTTGAATTGTAACCATGCAGAGATAATGTAGTTTAGCCGTTCATTTTGGATAGAAAGAAAGAGTCAAGAGGGACAAAAACAAATGTTGAAAAATGATTTTCAATAAAATAGAAATCATTTTGAGGTGTATCTTCTTCTTAGGCTGTGTAGATAAATTATCATTTCAAGTCAATTATAATTCTGTACAAGAAAATTGTTCACACACTTCTGCTCAGATTCTCTGCTGCATGTTGTCATATTACTTTCACCAAGAAAGACTGTTCCCAACATACCTCCTAAATCGATTTTGAATATCTAGACAAGATCACTATAAGTGATGCTGATGTAATGGAGATCCTAAAAAGATTACAGTCCAACAAATCTCCAGGTCTTGACAACATGCACCCAAGACTAATGAAAGAGATGGCAGACACACTAGTCATTCCACTCACTACAAAAAGAGTATAGAACAACATACAAAACAGTATAGAATCAAGTGAACTACCAACACACGTTAACGTCTGATGAATCTGGAGACCTAATTGTGGTGGACCACAGCACATTACAACAGTGGGCCAAATATATGCAGATGAAATTTCATCCCGACAAATACAAGTCATGCATCTAGGTAGAAACAACAAAAAAATAACTGCACCATGATTAAAGATTACCAAACACAACACACACTGAAGGAAACTACAGTGAAGAAAGATCGTGGTGTTTACTAACTTCACAAAACAAAAATCAATACTATCAGAAAAAAGTGTACTAACCCTTATTATTCTGGTCCGGCTCAAAGAGGAGGGGCAAAAAATTCAACTTTGTTTTATAAAAAAACCCAAAAAAACTAATGGATGTATATGTAAATTTATGGAAGAGGCACTTCCTTTTTTCCATGCAAATTCTGTTTTCAGCCTATCAGAATGGGAGACTGGCAACAACCATGAGTTAAAAGGCCTGCTCTCTTCAGACATCAGAACTCACTCTTTTGTTACAGATCTTTGAAAGAGAAAGGATCTTCTCTGAGAATTAATACTGAAATCCGAGGACCTAATTGTGATCCTATGTGAAGAGGTTGCTCTTCACAATATCGCATTCTACACCCCCCTCGAATTTAGGTACAAGTAATTGTACCATTTCAACTTGAGTAACTTTACTCAAACAAATTATTACCCTGTTACAAGACTGAAATCTGAAGAACGTCTTTATTCCAAGGTAAGGTTGCCGTTTTTTGCCTTTTCTTCTCTATGTTATGCTGGTTGATAAAGAGGTTAAGTCTGTTTACTGATACTACCATTCCCCGCCCCCTGTTGGGCACTTTCTTATTGAAACATCTACATAAGACACTCATTTAAGTTCATCAATGTCAAGAGCGTCCTACTACTTTACAAGTCTCTGGGATGTCCCCATCTGGAGTTTGCTTCCTGCATTTGGTCGCCTTGCCTGAAGTACATCCCAAATGCCATAGAGTACAGAGGAGAGCCAACAAGACCATTCCAAGGCTGCTAGATATATCTTACGCTGAAAGATTAAAACAACTTAATCTAGAGACCCTTGAATACAAAATAAAAACGTGCTGACCTACTAGAAATCTATAGTACCCAGAACAACATACGTAGAGTGGATACTGACATTCATTGCTCAAAATGCGGACTTCATCTATGTGCGGTAAAACCAGAGGACGCAGCCATAAACTACAAATTCAGACTTCCACTGGTGTTAGAAAAAGTTTCTTCTCTGCAATAGTAGCAAACGCATAGAACAGCCTAAGTGAAAGGATGGTCACATCCGAGAATATCAATATTTTTTTAAATAATCTATCGGACATACTAAATTTAACTACTAATTTTCTTATTAGTTTAATCCCAGCCCAACTAAACTGAAGCTGGCTTAATGACGCAATTAACTGTTGTCAAAAAAAGCCTATTTCAACTACATTATCGTTTTCAAGATTATCTAGATGTCACAACTACTTATCTTTATTATTTCATGTGCAGTCACCAAATGTATCTGATTAAAGCTAATCTTGACAAAAGTTTGGTTATTTTTAAGGTTTATGACATAATGTGTACAATTTTTGCATTGACTACCTGTTTTCAAGATAAAATCAGACAAAGTCACATTACTCACCTCATAAGAGGAGGGAATTATATTGGCTATCCAATGTTATATTTGCTTATTAAACCATAGTAAGTCCATTTTTTAGGTTTGACATTATTCTGATGAAATAATCATGATTTAAAAATCGCTTCACTTACGTAATGGATTGTGTGAACGAGGTGTAGGTGAATAAGTACTGGCCACTTCTTCTGCATCTGGTACATCCAGCGACTCATCATAGGGTTGGTTTTGATGGATCTTTGCCTAGAAGATTAACAAATCAGATTTTACTGAATAGTTATTGCCAAGTGATGAAAAAGGTAACAGAAAATAATTTGATCATTAGGAGTTCAGGTTATGTAAAGTCAATTAATCTCTAACAACTGTAAATGTAATGACAATAAGGGAATTAATCAGTAACACATTGTGAACTTCTTACAAAATGAATATTTTAAAACTGTTCATTCTATTATCATTCTGAATGTGTAGCCATGGGATGTATTTGTACCATAATTGGAGAGTAGCCCCAAAGATGTTTTAAATTGTGCTTCATACTTGACAGCATCAGTAATGTTTTGAGGTTGTAAAAAGTACAAATAAAAATGCACAGATACCATGATGACACATCTTATGAAAACGCCCTTTTATTTACTTTATTTTCAAGGTTGTAAAAACAAATATCTTAAAAATAAGAAATTAAATGACCAAAAACATTTAAAAGAATTCTTTTAAAATTATTTGATCTGTATTTTTTGCATTTAAATATGCCAAAAATACAGATCAAATAATTTTTAAAAAATTCTTTTAAATGTTTTTGGTCATTTAATTTCTTATTTTTAAGATATTTGTTTTTACAACCTTGAAAATAAAGTAAATAAAAGGGCGTTTTCATAAGATGTGTCATCATGGTAAATAAAAAACAGTATTGTTTTGTTAGTAAATTTCAAAATAACTTTCCTGGAGGGAAAAGAAAGCAGTTTTTTTAAATATTAAAAGGGCAAAAAAATGGTTTACTTTTTAACAAAATGAACAAATGAATGAATACTGTTATTAAAAACACGTAGTGTTCACAGAATAAAAACCATAAAATATACCATTAGAGTTTGTTTTTCTCTAAGCTTTTTTGTAAGTTTCAAATTATCAACAAGTGCTTTCGAGATAAGACAACATTGATTTCCTTTAATTGTTTGTTTCTTTTCAGTGTTTTCGTCTTTTGTCGCTGCTTGAAAATGAATCTTTTTAAATGTTTTCCCTTAAGAAGAAATAGATAAGTAAAATATATTATGAGATACGTAGAACAGCGGCGACTTGTGTTGATGGTAAGAAAAACAAGAGAAAGAAAATGATTTAAACAACGAAAACAAAACATTTGTTGACATTGGATACGAGAAGACAGAACAACATCAATCTCCATGTTGGGGCCATAGGAGACCATCGCATATATTATCACATTAAATCATTGTAAGTTATGAAGCAATACACAAATATCAGAAAATAATGAAAATATGTTGTGAATAAAAAGGAATTTATCCGCTAACCTTATTTTTATCTGGACTTATGACAATCGGATTTAACGCCATTGTCGACAGTTGAAGACCACACACACCGAGCCAAGGGAGATAACTCTAAATGTGCGATTATTGTAACTAGTCAAAAAACCGCACTTAACGGGCAGATGTCAAAAAAGAAAAGAATTAATGAATGAAATAGATAGGTAGATGGAAATCAGATAGTGTTTAATTTAATTTGTTTTTAAAAAGTTATATTTGTGACTTTTAGAGTGTTTTTACGATCACAGAAACAAGTTAAATGTATACCTAAATAAATACAGTAATTCTTCATCTTACCCTCAGCCCTTCTCTATGAACAATACCAAAGTTTCCAATCAGCAGCCGATACCCCCCCCCTCTTTACTCCCCCTCCCCCTCTCTCTATGAAGGATACCATTGTAGACTTCTAAAACTGAGAAGTAGGAGGTGATATACCGATAGAAGTAGTGGGAGTGATAACGAAACAGATACGAAGTCCCCACCCGTTTTGCGATTAAAATCTTTCATCAGCACCCAGTGGATTCAGCTGAAAAAGTGGGTCCATTTTTAGCACGAATTTACATTGTAAATTGACTCCCACCCCCCAAATTGTTTTATGGGGGTGACTTTCAAAAACTAATTTGCTAAAAACGTTTCCCTGGTGACATTGGTGAAACAGAAAATAAGCATTATGTTATGAGAGACGGACAGACTTTTGGTCAATTATAATATTTATTAATGATAAGTATGTGCACGCACTTTTTTGCGCAACTTTTGAAAAATCTTCGATACCCAATTTTATACCCAATTGTTTCTGTTAGAAAGGAAAAAGAGCAAACTTTTGTGTATATAAAAGAAAGAAAAAAAACATTTTCATAAATTACAACACAGAACTGAGTGTTTTAAATCTTTGAAATAAAAATTTTCTGTTTTCCGACAAAATTTTAGGATACAAAAATGGCTGCCATTTGTTTACGTCTTAAAATTTTAAGAAATCTCACTTATGGGTGTCAATAAGAGTAAATATAATGTTGGAAATTTTGAATCATCTATCTGTTGATTTTCCAATTTGAAACAGTATTTTTTTTTAATCAGTGTTGCTAACTCCAATTTGATCTTTTTCGGATAAAACTGCTTTTTAAAAAAATGGCTAAAATCGGCTAAATCTTTTTTCACTGTGGCTAAAAAATGTTTTATAAACTCATTTAAAGCCTAATTTCCAAATAAAATATCTATACTAAGACTCTAAAACAAATTATTAATAAAAAATGTACATTTACTTTTATTAAACTTTCCAGATTTGTAGTAGTGGATTTACCAATAAAAGTTTTTATCGATCTTAAGTACAAAAATTATAGACAAATCTTTTTCATGTGTAGTTTGATTTGCTTTGATTGACCCTGAGCTTCGTTTATTCCTATCGGCTGGGGCATATAATACGCTGACTGCATGCCCTGCAGAG
>VCCN01001303.1:5291662-5302367 GCA_006491835.1 Architeuthis dux
ATGCCGCTAAACAAATCAATCAATCAATCAATCAATCAATTCCTGAAATTTTTGTTAGTGTCTTATATGGGAAAAGCAACTTAATTGGCTCTAAAGCGTGTGACTGATACAAAAAACTTATTTTAAACTTGACGGTACTTTGATTTTTTTTTTTCGCCTAAAACTTCTTAAAAAAATGGCTAAAATCGGTTAAATTCTTGCTACTTTCGGTTAACTTTATGATTAAAATATTGAATATGTTTTGAGTTAGCTATAAAATAAAATTGAATTATTTTTTTAAAATTGCTGGAACTTTCGCAAATACATGGTCGCAGTAGATCGCTTATTATCGATTATTGCCTTCCAAACCCGCCCTCGTTCTGTCGAATCCCAGAGAGCTGAACATTAAAAAAAAGTACGTTAGGGGTCGAATTTCGTCATAATATAATTTTTTTTAATTACTTCTCTCTCTCCTCCTTTATTTTGGCTGAATATTGAAAATATTTTAATAAGAATTTTGAAGATTTTTGATTTATTTTAAATATTCAAAAAAATGTATATAAAAGAGAATTTTATGTTTATAATTTTTTTTTTTTACGGAAAACAGCAATCATTTATATAAGCTTAAAAATAAAATGAAAATTTACCAAGACAATATTTTACTTTTTATTTTTGAGTTTGTTGTATTAGTCCCAAGTAAGGGTTTTTACGGAACCCTTAGGGGTCGATTTAAAAAAAAACTAAAACAGAATTTAACTTTTCACGGACTTATCTTTCATATATGTAAATATCAGGACTGGCCCATATTTATTAATATACAAAATTAACAACATAAATAGGGGGGGTGTTTCATATTATAATCACATGGAAAAAAACTTGTTTTTCCAAAATTTGGAATGGAAACTTCTTTTTTTTTAAATCGCCTTTTCATACGTAAGTACCAACACTTTTATTAAAATCCAATAAATAGATGATTCTTGGTAAGTTTTTAAATATTCTAGGTGATCGATTTTATCGATTTTGCACATACCTAATTAATGATAAATAAATATTTGCAATTTATTAAAAACCTATCAATGTTTCGTTTGGTACTCTTGTAATAGTGGTGTCCAAGGCGTAATATGCGTAAAAGACTAAGGCTCTGGACATACACGAAAAAGATCCCTTACGAAACACAATAATTTTATTAAAAAACTATAAAAAAAGAAGGTACACATACAATAGTGGGGTCCAAAGATTTTAACACAAAAAAGTTATTCCCCTTGAAACGGTTATGATTTTCGTTTTAAACTGTTTACGCCATAAATTTATTTAGTTTTGTCTTTAAATAAAAGGAAATTTGTTTGCGATGAGCTATATAAAGTTTTCTTTTACTTGATACACACTTCTAACCATCTTTCTCTTTTTTGTTGTTTTCTAACTTCGTTTTGCGTGATCGAAAACAATATTTAAGTAAGAGATTATTTTCGATTTTATGTCCGTGTATTCAAGGGGAATAACTTTTTTGTCTTAAAACAATTTAATAACAATAATTTGATATATAACTTCATACAAAGTTATTAAATAATTTATCTTAATACGAATCAATTTTTAAAAAATAATGTGATACATAACTTCATACAAAATTATTTAATAATTTTAATACAACACAATTTAATACCAATAATTTGATACATAACTTCATACAAAGTTATTTAATAATTTATTTTAATACAAAACAATTTAACAACTATAATTTGATACACAATTTTATACAAATTTATTTTAAGAGTTTATTTTAATAGAATAATGTAAGAAGGGGGAATAACTTTTGGTATCTTACGCCCTTGACCCTATTATTACAAGAGTACCTTTCGCTTTTTTAGATCTCATAATAACATGCTATGCTATCAGACTTATGATATGGCATGAAAATATGGTAAGACCAAAGTAATTAAAGAAGTTCTTTTACTTATCCAATTACACTATATATTTTAGATTCTGAACTTCGTAATTTTACCTATTTAAATAAAATATACCAGCAGAAATATAAAAATTGGCAAAACGAACATTTAAAAAAAAATTAAATGTAAGAAATTTTGAATTAAATACATGGTTGTATTATTTTATTTAAAGTCATATAAAAATTATTGCCCAAATAATAATTATTTGTTTTAAATATTGCAGGGCTATTTTCTGCAATTCAAAACATTCTTGTTTTTGTTTTTGCACTTGTCTTTACAATCAAATAAAGTTCATATAACCTTGTAATCATAAAAGAGTAATGTATATAAAAGGTTTGTGAATTGAATATTAATCAATGAAAGTAGTAATTAACCCGTGCTTTTTTCTTCTTATACACGTGAAGCTAGAGACCTTTTAGGATACTGGAGTTCATTCTATGAATTGTCTTAGACTTTCTAGAATTTTTCATACAGTTGGTACTTGATGATACTCCAAATACTTGGTATTTAATACCAAACTTATGTGACAGTGTTATTTTTTCTGTTTCTCTGTCTGTAACAATGGACTCTTCCACTCAAAGATAACAATTTTGTTGATGAAAATATCTCCTACCTACTTTTGAAACAATGAACTCTTCCACTGAAACAAGTTCAGTAGTTTCTTTTTTTTTTCACTGGGATTAACTAGTAGATAATAATAATCTAACTATAATAATCTGCCATGTGTAGTTATTTATTTGTTTGTCCTGTCATGCTAAGAGATGCAACTGATTTATATTATCATTAAGTAGGTTACCAAATGATGATGTAGTAAAAATAGAATTTCTTATTCTGACAACTTAGTAAATATGCTGAATTTAAAGAATAATAAAAAATATAAACAGTAAAACACACAAAAACAAAAGAAAATCCCTTTGTGGTCAAGCTAACTGCAATGTAAATCTCTATTATCCATGTATATAAAAATGCAATGTATAGCCATATATTTCATATATGCTGTCATTTTTATGGCATGCTTCTTGTTGTAGTGGTGGTGGTGGTGGTGGTAGTGCCATAATCTGAATTAATGATTTCAAAATCAAGCAGTTTAGTAATTGTCTCTCTGAGATATGGATCTATGTATGTCCATCACAAATCCGTCACCTTCAATGTTAAAGAAAGGTTGTCTCCCTTGTAATATTTAACCATTTTACCCAAGAAATTGAAACAGTACAAAGGAAATCACAACTAAATTAAGTATGAAATCAAGAAGATACATTAGAAATATGCCAAAGGAAAATAAATTGATATGAATTATATACATTTAAAACATTTCTAACCCCAAACATTTTGTAATTAAGTTAATTAATTAACACCTAAAATATAACTAGCATTCCAAGGGAAATTATGAATCACAGCCACCCATATAGGCTGTGTTGGGGGTGATCAATTAAAAAGTTTGAAAAAGGGGTGATCAATGAATAAGTTACTTCTCTCACCTTTTGTTGAGCTGTGATCACTAAAAATGGTCTGAATTTTCAAAAAACAAGCGGGCACAAACTAGTGACCAATTTAGGATAAATTTACATTGCATATTGAACACCCCTCTAAAAAACAATTATGGGGGGGAATTTAAAAAAACAAAAAAAACATTTTCCCTATTCCTTGAGGGAGGGGGGTGCAAAGTTTCTACTATGAACAGTAAGGGCTGGGCAAAGTCCTGATCCATAGATAGATACATATAAATGTGAGAACACATGAATAACCTAAACACAGCAAGTGTTTAAACCAATCTGTTGTGGGTAGTGGTGATTAATATATAAGATAAATATATGGCAAATGTTGTTCTAAAGTGTCTGATCTAAAAAATAAATTTGGAGTTAGTGTTTGCATGCTGAAGATGATTCAGCAGCCGACAAAAAAGGAAGACTGATTGAAAAATGCATTTTCAAAATGTCATTCTAATATTATCTATAGTTAACACATTTGTTCTGACACAATTCTTTTTATTATGGAGGTCTTTGATTCAATAGGTGTCCCTTTTGAGGTTAATATGACAGGTGAACTTTTTTCATTCATTGATTCAAGGAACCTTTTTCGTCATATTCAAAATATTTTCTCTTTATTGCTTTTGTAAATATCTGTTTTTCTGATTTTTGCTTTTCACCAAACAAGTACTGCACCACTAGAATATTTATTTTAGATGTTACAATTGTGGTTGTTCTTACTGATGGTACTTTTGCCTTTTACTTGCCGCTGGGTAGAGAGGTATTAGTTCTTTTCAATCAGCAACTGCCCTTGATATTGAATGGGCTGGCTTATGTTTGGAAATGAAAAATACAAAAACAGGTCTGCTTAGTCACTCAATAGAAACCGTCATGTTACCAACATCTTTTGGCAGCATTTAAAAAAAGGGGTGACGAATAAATAAGTTAATTCTCTCAACTTTTTTCAAATTTTCATAAAACAAACAAGCACAAACTAGGGATCAATTTAGCATAAACTTACATTGTAAATTGAACCCCCCCCCCACTAAAAAACTATTTTGGGAGGAATTTTCAACAAAAACACATTTTTTCTATACATAATAAGGAGTAAATGTTGAAATGTTCAGCCCTCTAGTTCCATTGGTGTGGCCTGTATGCTTCATACATACATAGCCAGCCAGACTGTCTTGAAAACTGAAGAAACCTATTTTGACAGTTTTGGTTGACCGTTTCTAAAATACATAGAAAACTATTAACTGAAGTTATAAACATAAGACTAAAAGCATGTGGTCTGGCCTTTTCTTCACATACATTAAAGTTAAACTCCTTCTAAGTTGTAAACTCTATGAAACATGATTGATACATGCAAACATAGCTATCTAGCTAGTTAGCAAGTGATTTTGTGCAGAACAATGCTCCAGTCAGAGAAACCAGTACAATTTGATAATTATCAAATGAAGACACTTGTTGAGAATAATCAATGTTATACAATGTGGGGGATAGCCTACATACTCAAAATATCCATTCTTTGATAACTTGCACCAGTTTGGTTATGTTAGTCACTCTCATGTGTGGCTTCCACATAAGTTAAGCAAAAAAAAACCTACTGAACCATATTTAACTGTTCCATTTTTAAAATTGTGACATGTAATGAAAAGTAAATATTTTACAACACTGCGGAACAACAACATTTGATGCTTAAAGAAATCAATTCTCTCTTTTTCCC
This sequence comes from Architeuthis dux, assembly GCA_006491835.1. Classification (NCBI taxonomy): domain Eukaryota; kingdom Metazoa; phylum Mollusca; class Cephalopoda; order Oegopsida; family Architeuthidae; genus Architeuthis; species Architeuthis dux. The sequence goes on from VCCN01001303.1 coordinate 5,296,777, forward strand.
TGGTCTGCCCCAAATCTCACTCTCTCACTCTCTTTTCCATAAAAAAATTGTAAATTGAATATTTCTAAAACTCCTACAACATCTGATTAAACCACAACTCATCTAGAAAAGCCAATAATGACCCAATTTACCCCTCCATTCTGGCTGAAGAGAGTGGAATGAAATAGTAGATATGTTGTTCAAGAAAGTTAATATAAAGAATAAAATATTTGTCTTTTATTTTTACTTGCTAAACCAAACAAACTTTTTGCATTACCAGATGGTTAGATAGGGCAAGTGAAATGAACCACCACTAACTGTACCAAAGGCTGGTAAAAAAAAAATGAAAAAAAAATTCAATTCCCTGGAAGACTGAAAAAGGCACCCAGAGCAGTTTTTTGCTGAGAAATATAAAAAGTTTTGGGAAGATGGAAATATTGAATCGCTTGAAAGGTGGCTGAATATAATGGAATGAAATAGTAAATATGTTGTTCAATAAAGTTAATGTAGAGAATAACATATTTGTCTTTTATTTTTACTTACTAAACAAAACAAACCTTTTACTTTACCAGATTGTTAGATAGATATTGCACTAAAAATTTAGTTTCAATCCTATAAAGAGGAGGTTTTTGTCTGTTCCTCTGATATTCACTTGAAATACCACTCATTGTGCCAGGTTCTGTTTGAAGATAATTGCAAATAAACTCCAAAGCATACAATACAAACATCAGAAATAAAATGTGTTTCTAATATGAAACATGGTAAAAAGAAAGAATATTGATCTTTATTAATTATAAACATTTTAGTCATTTTTTTCTCTGACCAATTCAATAAATCATTGACTGGGTTTTTCTTGGCTGAAGTTATCTTTCAAAGATTATTATCAACCTTGTGTGTTTGCCAATAGTTCCGCACCTTTTTCTTTTCTACTGCTCAGCAATAGTATTGTTTGTTCTCATTTAATATTCTGACTTGTGACAAAACATTTCTGGTCAAAATTGTCCAACTTGGGATTTGGACTCTTCATAAGTGAGCATTTGACATGAAAGACTTGTCCTCACACTAGATTCCACTTCATAATCAATAATTACTCATTTTTGACTAGTATTTCCTTCATCCTAATTTCAGTTGCTTTTCATTGCGACTACACAGACCATTATTTTAGAACCATTAGTAAACAGCTCGGATCGGACATTGGGCCACTATTTTTCTCACTGAACACTCAGTGTCTCTTGTCACCCTGCTTTCCATTTGTCTATTAAAGTATAACCAGTCAGAACATAACTAAACAAATATCAATTGAGAGGGAAATAAATTGACAAAAACAAATTAGAAACAAAATAATAACATAAAGAACTTTAATAAGAAAGAAATCAACCCCAAAGAAAGAGAAAATATCTTATAGTATTAATAATGCCAAATCTTTCTTAACATTGCCTTGTATTAACCCTTTATGGGTCAAGTGACTATATATGATCACCTGAGGACCCGTCAACCACATGCAAATATTGAAGTCACAAAGACAACATAATCCGCACCAATGTGGTCTGCAAGCTTTGCAAAGTACATTTGTGCTTGAACAAAGACAGAAACTGTTTTGAGGCATACCACACCCCATTATAATAGCCTGTTTTTGGCCCACACAATAAAATTTTACAGTCAACCCGGAGGTGTTATTTATTTTGTCAATATCAATTTTTTGTATCTAGTCATTACATTGAATGTTCTTTAATTATATGTTTTATTTAACTTTCTACTTTAATTTTTAATTCTTTATATTTTCCATTTTTGGTCACTTTTTGGGCAAGGCACCATATATGATCACTTCATCAGAGGGGGTTTTGCCCCCATAAACAGAAAAATTTCAGAAAACTTGCAACTGAAAATATCTTTTTAACATACAAAAAGGTTGTTTTGATATCTAAAATATTTTTAGGGTTGCCCTATAAAGGGTTAAGCAAATCAAATTACTTATCATGTCACTCCTTTCCTGACATAATTCTCACCCACATTTTAGTAGGTTAAATAAAGTCAAAATCTGAGGTATATGAAACTAGAGGTGGGCCACCAATAACTTCTAGGCTCCCACAAACTATGAAGGTAACCTAGATATGTGCATCCACATAAGCTGATGGGTCTCCTTTCTAACCTAAAAAGCACTTAGTAGATTACCAACTGACCTTTGAAGACTGCACCATTCCCGTCTCTTTGATGGCACAATACCAAAAAGAGCAGAATAACCTTTTATCATTCCATGCTTAAAGAAATCAATTGTCTCTTTTTCCCTTCCCCAAAGCTCACTCTGTCACTCTCGTTTCCATAAAAAAAATTGGAAATTGAATATTTCTAAAACTCACACAACATCTGATTAAACAACAACTCATCTAGAAAAGTCAATAATGACCCAATTTACCCCCCCCCCTCATTCTGTTAATACATAAACATATTTGTCCTCCAAATTATGGATACAATTATACACTTGCCAATATTTGCATTAATGTTATTGTTTGTAACACCTCATCATAGAAAATAGGTTTTCAGATACTATATGTATCCTCTATGTATCCTCTTAAAAAAGTGATAAATTTTTAAAACATTTTGGTTGGCATATATCCAATATTCTCTAGATAAGTGACAGAAGCATTCCATCAAGATAAAAAGAGATCTTGGTTTTCTTAATTTTTATTATTATTATTATACATTTATTTTCAAACCCCAAAGCAGCCACAACCAAAATTAATTTTTCATTGTTCAGCATCTCTGATTTGTTGCTACTCACTGTTGCATTTGAAACTCAAACAAAACCTTCCAAGATTTCCATCCATTTTGAATGAGGAATGATCTTGACTGACACTTTTAAAATATTGTGAAAATATATTGTCTATAACTTTGAGAAGAGTCATTAATATTCAAACTTTTGTTCAGACAATCAAATCTGTTCTTACCATTTTTTTTATCAAAAAAGGTAAGAAGAGATGTTATTGTCTGAACAAAAGTTTGAATTCTGAAAGTATTTTCAAATATAATGAAAACGGTTTAATACACAAAAAATAGAACTTTTATATTTTTGAATTTTGAGATCCATTTTTCAAATAGATGCCCTTATCAGATGCTGCTAAACTTTTGATTTTAATAATAAAATAAAAAGCACACACAATTGCGAAATGTCTCAAGTTTTTCCTTCTTCAATGGGATCCCTAAATACACACAAAAAGAATGTTTTATATTTGTTTACACTCTCATGTACAGTGATTTAATGTTTGATGATACATTCTCAAGGAAATGTGTGTGTGTGTGTGTGTGTGTGTGTGTTTATTAGAAACCGTCAACCAAAACTGTCAACATAGGTTTCTTCAGTTTTTAAGCTGGTCTGTCTGGCTGGCTATGTATGTATCACGTGTACAGCCCATACCAATGGAGCTAGAGGGCTGAAAATTTCAACATTTACTCCTTATCTAGAAAAAAACTCCTTATCTAGAAAAAAACTTTCTTTTTTTTTCTTCTCCAAAATCCTCCCCCCAAATAGGTGTTTAGTGGGGGGTTCAATTTGCAATGTATGTTTATGCTAAATTGATCCCTTAGTTTGTGTCTGACAGCATTCACACTTGTTTTTTTGTGATCACTTCCCAACAAAAGGTGAAAGAAGTAGCTTATTCATTGATGTTCCCAATTTTGTAATTGGTCACCCCAATACAGTATGCTGCCAAAAGATGTTGGTCACATTGAGTGACTAACCAGACCTGTATATATATATATATGTGTGTGTGTGTGTGTGTGTATATTGAGCCATCTTTGGTTAGAAACAGAGGTCTATTAATATACTTGAGAATAGAATTGTGATGCATACTTGTAACCAAGTAGTATATATGTATATATATATATATATGATAATTATAATGACATACATACACATGGATATACAATTATCCATAATTTGATTTCATATATATATATATATATCTCATCATGATCACCGGCCGTTATAAGTCCACTGCTGGACAAAGGCCTTTCTCATCTCCTTCCATGACGACCTCGATTATGCTAACCTCTACCATATCTTCTTGTTAGGTAATCAGCCCATTTTTGTTGTTTAATTATTTGTATAATATCCTTCACTCAAGTCCTCTCTCTGATCTATATCTCTCAGAGTTATCCCTAACATTGCTCTTTCCATGGCACTGTGCGATTCTAAGTTGGTTCTCAATTTGTTTTGTTAATTTCCATGTTTCACATCCGTAAGTCATGGCTGGTATTATTCATCCATTGTATTCTTTACGCTTTTACGCACATTGGCAAGGTGCTCTTCAATATATCTCCATTCATGCCGAATGCTTCTCAACCTATCGTTATGCGTAATTTTATTTCTCTGTCATGGTTTTTATTACCTGTCCCTCTATCTTTATAACCTTTTTGGGGACTTTATCATCGAACATTACTTTTGTCTTTGTTCTGTTCATTTTTAAGCCTACTTTTTTACTTTATTCAGATCCATCAACATGTTTTATAATTCTTCTGATGCTTCTGACGTCATGGAGATGTCATCAGCGAATCTCAAGTGGTTTAAGTATTCTCCGTTTATATTTATTCCCATTCCTTCCCAATCAGTTTTCTGAAAGATGCCTTCAAGGCTCGCTGTGAATAGTTTAGTGATATTATATCCCTTTGCCTTACTAGTTTTGCTATCTTTATCTTGTTTGTATCTTTATGTAGTCTTAATTATTGCGGTGCCATTTTCATATATATTTTGGATGATGTGTATGTAATTGTTTTCACATTGAAGTGAAGACTGCCATGTGTTCTATCGAGTCAAATGCTTTCTCCTAATTTTCAAAGGCCAAACAAAGTGGTTTGTTGTATTCTAAGGACTTTTCGATTAGTTGATTTATTGCATGTAGGTGATCTATTGTTGAGTAGCCACTTCTGTTAGTCTATGAGCATTTTTGTAAATAGTTTATATATGTTAGGTAATAGTGTAATAGGGCAGTAGTTGTCAAGGTCGCAGTTATCTCCTTTCTTGTGAAGTAGGATCACTATTCCTAGAAAGAAGTTTTTAGGTACTTTTCTTTCCCTTATGCATTGTGTGAATAGCTGTGCTAGTCATTTGTGCAAGATCTCTCCTGCATCTTCTAGAAGGTCTGTCGTTATGCCATACTCACCTGGAGATTTAACGCATTTCATATTTTGTAATGCAAACACTACTTTGTATTCTGTTATGTCTGGGATATCACTAGTATCTATAGGTTTATTAGTTTGTGGTACTTCTATTTTTGAAGCGTATACATTTGCACTATGCAAATGTATACGCTTCAAAAATTCTTTGGTTACTTTTGACAACTTGTCCCTATTTTTGATAATTTTGCCACTTTTATCATTTAATGCAAGCATCTGTTATGATCTGCGGCTCAGGCATGTTTGAAACTTTTCCCCTTTCTATTATCCTTTTCATGTTTTTCTTTCTTTTTTCTTTTCTTCTTTTTTTCTTTATTAATTTGTTAAGTTCTGCTTTTTTTGTTTTCGTCTTTATCTCCATATTTCATCTCTTTCTGATTAATTTTAATGTTGTTTTAGATTATTTCCCTGAGTTATTGTTTACGTTTGTATTGCCTACCATC
>VCCN01001303.1:5311207-5324463 GCA_006491835.1 Architeuthis dux
ACAGATTGACAGTCTGTTTCATTACTGCATGCAATTTATCAATCGAATGGGTGTAAACCAAATAATCAAATCATTTTATTTAAAAAATGTTTGCCTATGTCTCCACCATACCCAGCTCCTCCCACTTTTATTTCTTTATTTTTACACATTTTTGTAAATTTGACACACAGCCACCAGGGAAAGGGAGGAGAAAAGTTGTTTATCATAGTTCTTATGGTTTTTTACAGTCCAACGTAAGACTTTCATTATGATAATCTGTAAACATCCAAATTGCCATGCTCAATTCTATATATCTACACTGAGGTAATCCAAATGCTTCAATAAGCAAGCCAGTGCCGGCCTGAGGCATAAGTGAACTAAACAGCTGCTTGGGGCCCCTTGGCCACCAATGGGAAAAGGGCCCTCATGTGTGAAGAGGGGACCAAGAGGCATTGGGGGTGGTGGGGACCCCAAATCAAATTCTGCTTGAGCCAGCCCTGAAGCAAGCTTTTTGAGTGCGATATCAGAATCCTCTCATATCCATACTGGTTTATTTTATTGCCATTTAAAGTCTATCAGATTAATCAGAAAGCTGAAATATTTTCAGTATTAGAAAACCAACTACTCTAGCCAAATCCCCTCTGTGGAATTCAGAGGTTAGAATTCTCCCTGAGGATAGGCGAACTGCATTCATGGAGTTTTAGGGCTCAGTAAATAGTAAGATCAAGTAGTACAGAGACCCTTCCATAGCATCTCCTTTTCTTCAAAAGCTCGATCACAAATTCATTCTGTGCACTCTTACCATAGCCTATACTCAGGTGTTAACTTCTTTATATTGAACTTATGAGACAACTATTATCTACGTCTGTTTTTTAGACTTGGATTTTAATCTGGAGCTTTGTGATACACAGATAAAATGGTTTTATAGATTGAGGTTTTATGGTGGTTTCTAGATGACTTGGAAGGATATATTTTATTCCAATTAATTCTTTTGGTTGAAGTGAGACATAGTAAGAATGGAAGACATACAGATGGAGAATACAGAGAGGAAGAGGTGGGACAACGTTTCTACAGGCAGTGTTCTTTTTGTCTGTCAAGAAAGCCAAGACTGTGTGTTGTTTTTTCCAGAAATGCTAATATATTGCTCTTAGCAATCAAAGTTACAAAGATGGTCAATGTGGCTGCCAAAGCTACTTTCATTTCTTTACTCCTTTTTTCACCACTGCTGACCAAGATTTGTTCGTGATAACCTGATTTTGAGGATTTCCACAAGGTCAGGTGGAAGTTTGGGGAGTTGTTCATTGATTTGAAAGGTTGCCAACAGTAATGATTGATCTGTTTGTGTCTGACCAAAATTGATGTCTTCTTTTTCAGAACATGGTAGCCATTGCCAACACTTAGACTTTTTCCTATTAAAGTGACATTTTAGTTTATGGGAAATGGTGTATAGTCTTACTTTATTAATCTTGCTTCAAAGCAGGGGCATAGCTGAAGGGGGGGCGATTTAACCCACCCCCACCCCGCAACAATGTAGGGGGGCTCACAAAAGCTTTATGAGTAGTAGTTCTTCTATTGCATTTCTACTGACAAACCTCACTAAATGTTGGTGGGGGGGGCCCTGAAGGAACCAAGCCCCTCTAGCCCCCAAATCTCCAGCTATGCCCCTGCTCCAAAGCTTAATCTCTTTAGAGTTAAGATAATTTATAGAATATCAAATAAAAGTTTATGAGTCCTGTACAGAATTTGCAATGAAGACCAGAAGTAGATAAACAATTTCAAGGCAATACTTTGGTAACAATACATGACATGAGTGGCCTCTGTTCTGTCTCTACCAACAATGGAACATCCCCACCAGGGTACATGCCTGGGCGAAGCATATGGAGGTCCTAGGATGCCCAGTCATCAGCACCCTCCTCTCTGTCTTGCTGATGTACTCCAGAGGAAGGCAGAGAGCGATACAGTAACAACAAACAAAGATTTATTAGACATACAATATGTATGGGAATGTACTACTACTATGCTGTGTACTGGGTTGGTACATTGGTAAATGTGTGTGTGTAAGTGTCTATATCCAATTATTATGTAAATTTCATAATAGTAAGCTAAGTTTTTGGCTGTACCAACTAGTAGTGATGGAAAGGTGTAATTATTATATGGATTATCCTTCAGTGAACCCTTGGAGGAAGAGATTGGAAAGGTTATGAAGAAAATAAAAATCAACAAACTGGATTAAAAACCAGTTTGCATGTATAGATTGTTCACATTAATTAAACATGACTTTTATGATTGGTCATGAAGAGACCTAACTGGACACATTTTCCCAAATAAATGGCAAAGATTCAAGTAATCTTCAGCTTTTTATTGGCAGAAAGTGGATCAAGCAAATGAATCTGATTAACGAAGCCTTGTAAATTGACTTGTGACTGATATTTAAATTTAGCTTACAGTGGGAAATGATTTAACTGGAATTTTGATTTAACTAAAAATAGGAATGGATGGCTAGTTCAATACACTATCACAATGGTTTGTATCATTTGCTTATCACAAATTGTGACGTCTAGTCTGACATTAAATGCATCCTAGTTGAGAAATATTCTCAAGGACCAGTCCCTGACAAGTACTTGATGAAGGAAAATTGTACTGTTTTTTTTATTTCCCTAAAATGTTTGAAAAACAATAGTTGAAGTCTCAGGGCAGGCTCCTAATCTTATACCAAAATGTTTCGGTTGAATCTTTTATCCAAATATTCTGGTTGAATCTTTTGTCTTCTATGCATATATTTCATCAGCAACAAAAAAAGTGTTATGGGGAGGCAGAATGGATAAAATTATCTAATATCATTTGCTTCAAAAACTTGTTCAAAATGTTCTCAATCTATTCTTAAGAGTTTGTTGTTAATAAATCTTTTATTATCTTCTTTGATTTAGTCCTGTTATATTTATGATTGAATCCCAAATCAATTTACTTTTCCTTTGGTCTAAATCTTTACACAGCTGAGGCTTTCTGTAAAGATTAGGCCTTTGGTGTTAAGTTTGTTGTCCAATTGTATTTGGCAACTCACATCCTGCTGTTAAATGCACACAAACTAATATGGCTGTATTTATCTGGTGGATGTTGCCAGAATCATTGATTGAAACTAAAATTAGCTTAAATGACAAGATTTTGTACAGGATCATCAGTTAATGATCTCCAAAATGGCTGCCATATTACATGATGTTAGTTATAGTGTTAGTTATTTTATTAACAGATCTCATATTACAAAACTGGCTACTAATGACATGAAAGGTGATAGAATTATAGACATTCAGTGGGAGAATCTATACAGATGAGCCAAAACATTATGACCAGCAACATGTGGCGAGAATGACAGCTACTGAGTTGTACAGGAATGGTTTCAGGAACATGAAGAAGACCTCACTTTGTTGCCCTGGCCACCAAACTCTCCAGATTGAGGACTTATGGGATATGTTGGACTAACAAGTTTGCTATGCATAAACTCTACCATGTAACTAGCTGCAGTTAAAGGACCTGCTGTTAACATCCTGACACCAAATCCCAGAGGAAACCATGAGAACTCTTGTAGAGTCTGTGCCTGATTGGGTAAGAGCTGTTTTGCGAGCACATGGAGAACCAACACATTGTGAGGCAGGTGGTCATAATGTTTTGGCTCATCAGTGTATGAAGAAATTCCTATTGATTTCATCATCATCATCATCATCATCGACAATGACGACAACGACAACAACAAATTCATAATGGATTGGTCCACGTGAAATACATTAATGTATTTCACGTGGACCAATCCATTAATAGAACAATGAAAACACTAAAAGGGTTTTGAAATGTGATAATCTGTTGCCATAGCACCAGACATCGGGTCAAAGGAACGCTGTTTGGTGAAAGTTATTGAAAGAAAGAAAGACTAATTGAGTTAGTGAGAAAGAAAGACTGATTTATTGAGTGAGAGGATTAAGAGAAGTTTGATTCATTTAGTGACTGACTTTTGAAAGTCTGTACAATCAATTGAGGATAGCTGACTACTTTCAAAAGAAAAGAAAAATTATAAAACATATAGGTAAGAATTTATTTCTCTTCTCTTATTAAAGTTATTTTAGATAAAAAACACTTAAAATATTTATAAAAATTAAAATTACAAAAACACACATTATGTTTTTTTTTACATACAAATACTCATATTATACTATGTTATTTTTTTTTTTCTTGACAAATTTAATATGAATCTATGACAATAATTCTCAATATAAAAAGTTATGGAAGAAAATCCACAACTTATATCGTGTTGTACCAGAAATTCATAGTTTTGGTTTCTGGGTTAGAAAAAAATAATATTATTGTTTTAATAAAATAATATTCAACTTTATTTTGTAATGAAATAATTTTTATATTTAATGAAATGAGTTTCCTCCTATTACTTTTCAGTGGTTACTTTTCTTACATGACATTTTGTTGAGTTGAGTTGAGACTTTAAATTAGCTTTAAACTCCGTAGTGCTGATCCATACATTTTGTACGTGTATATGCTAGTATAATTATAATAATCACAAAACACTCAACATTCATATGTATGTATATTCAAACAACAAATTTATAAATAATATAGACATATTGAAAAACGTCTCTTTTGGCAGCATGCCATATATGGGGTGATCAATTAAAAAATTCGAAAAAGGTGTGATCTCTGATTTTGTTGGGTGAAAAATCTTTTTAAAAAAATAAGCGAACACAAACTAGTGACCAATTTAGCATAAACTTACATTGCATATTGAACCCCCCTCTAAAAACCTATTTAGTAAGTGGAATTTTCAAAAAACAACAAATGTGGGTTATTAGGCTAAAAAAATTGATGGTGAGTGTGTGTAAGTTGAAATAGGGAATGGATATTTTAGCGGTTTGGGGGATTGTGAGGTATAGCGTTGGGGCTGATATTGTGTATTGGCAATCTATATTGGTCGATAATGAGTTTTATTAATTGTGGAAATATATTGAAATTGATCAATGGTGTTACATTGAGAGATGACTGCTTGATTCTATACATATTGTTTTGTTTGTTTTGTTTTTTTTTGTTTTTATGATGCAGGTGTGTCGTAAATCAAAATTGTGATCTAATTTGTTTCAATGTGTAGTGAATGAGTGGTCATCTATTTTGAGTGCTCTGCAGTGTTCATAAACTCTTTTTTTGATTGGTCTAGATGTCTCTCCAATATATACTTTAGGGCAATCCTGACAAGGGATTGCATATATGCATGCATCAGAGTTATTCTCTTCTGCCTTTGATCTTTAATCTCATACATATACACCAATATGAAACTTGATACTTTCCCCTAGAGACATACAACTCAGATATCTCATCAAAACATTTAACACTCCCAAATTTACACCAATCTACTGATACCTTCTAGTGTTTTGACCATTCACACTGCAGCCCTACCCTATTTGATCTCGATATTTAGGCAGCTGTGGGCGGGGGTCACAGATTTGACCCCCACAGATGTTGAAAGTCATGAACAGGATATCGAACAAAACTGCAGATGGTGGACTGGTAAACCAGCATGGGCATTCAAACCCCATAAAGGCCAACTGAGCACTTGGGAAGACAAAACACCAATTTCCTGGTTAGGAAAAGTCTGCTGGCTCTCATTATCTCTCTCCCACTCTTTATTCTCCGCCACTGCACGATGTATCTTATGCAATAAAAATATATCCTCATATTTTTATAAACCAAGTTTCGAGTCTTCCCTTTTCTCCAAGTCCAAGATGGATATACAACACAAGGACCCTACATAAACAGGCAAATCTCTTGTATCTTCATTATACCTTTCTTAATAATGTCAGAATGATCTGGCAAAACATTGAAATAAATTAAGGAAAAACTCATTTGTACAATCATGGCTTTCTGAATTGTCATAAATCTTGATCCACATCAATATACTGGTCATATATGTGTGTGCGTGTGTGTATATAGACAGTTTCTATGGATCTATGTGGATAATGTTTGGTGAAAGAACTGTCAGTCAACAATTTAGAGATAATAGTTGCAAAGGCATTAAAAATTGCCAAAAATGAAACCAAAACACAATACATCACTGTAAAAGATGAAAACAGAAAACACAAGAGACAGCAGAACCATTCTAGAATCATTTATGTTCTCATTGTTTACAATAGTTACAGAGAAGAAATTTAAAGAAGGAGATTGTAGTTTCCAGGTTAACATAATGTGTATAGAATTTACATGTGTGTGTGTGTGTGTGTGTGCATTATGTTCATTTTTGTTTTAACAAAGTTGCTAAATACAGATATTTCCACAGGAAATATTAAAGAATCAATAAAGTATCTGTGTTTTTCTTTCAATATTGACAAAATCATGACAGTGAAACCATATTTTAACTCCCAATTCTAATCTTGTCATGGAATATTAAAGTATTGCTTTCTTTTTTTTATTGATCATTTAAAGAGCAACAATTTGTTCCAAGTGAAAATATCAGCAGAAAATCTTACACAATAGAAGACAAACTACAACTAGTGGAATTAATCATAATGGCTGGTATAACACAATCATAAAGAAAAGGAAAAACAATGGTGTTTTGCAGCTGGTTGCAAATAGCACAGGAAAAAATTCAATTTCAGCACTGATGTGACTTTTTTCCAGGAAGTTAAATTAAAAATCATCACTCATTCCTGACATTGCAGAACATTTAATGTGATTCTGATTTAACGCTTATCCAAAAATGAAATCTAGGATTGCTGTATTTTAATCAGTTATTTTCCAATCTTCATCCCACCTTGATGTTTTTTAGACTTTCACCAGATAATTAAGAATTACCAATTAAAATACATTGCTTAAAAATTTTAGATTTATCTGAAAGAAAAGCTTGAAGGAACCAATAACGTCTAGTATTTCTTCAAATATTTTCATTAATTCTTTCCTCTTGATTCTTTATCTGATTTTATTTCTTAATTTTGACTATTTTTGTATTAGCAAACAAATATTTTAGAAATCTATAAAGCAAATGTCGACAAAGAATAATAACAAAGAGATAAGAGTAAATAAAGTAGTGTTAGATCATATATGGTAGCTTGTCTAACAACATATAGGCATTTCATATGGGGTCACCAGGAAAAACATTATTAAGCTTACGAGAAGTGTTCGGAGATAAGGAGTTACTTCCCTCTTCTTATTAATCCAATTATTTTTGCATTCTCTGAGAGACAAGGAATTCCAAAATTTATGAGTCAACATTTAATAAAATTAACACATTAAAATGGTGGCATGCACTAGCAAAATATTTGATTGTACCAGTAGAAAGATTGTAGAGTAGCAGCCAGAAGTGGTCACTGTAAAATCAATACTCCAAATGACAAAAAACAAACACTTATAGCATTCCAAGAGAAATTATGAATCACTGTCACCCATATATACAGTGTTGGGTGTGATCAATTAAAAAGTTGGAAAAAGGAGTGATCAATGAAGAAGTTACTTCTCTCGCCTTTTGTTGGGCTGCGATCACTACAAAAGGTCTGAATTTAAAAAAAAAAACAAGCGGGCACAAACAATTTAGCATAAACTTATATTGCATATTGAACCCCCCTATAAAACCCTATTTGGGAGGGGGGGTCAAATAACAAAAAAAAAGCATTTTCCCTACTCATTGAGGGGAGTGTGTTTCTACTATGAGCAGTTAGGGCTGGGAAAAGTCTGGATACTTATATACATTACATAGATACATATAAATGTCAGAACACATGAATAACCTAAACCCAGCAATAAACCAGTGTTGTGGGTAGTGGTGATTAATAAACCCAGGAAGTGGATCCTAGCACAAACACAAAAATTCAAATTCAAATCAACCAAGGGAAAGATTACAGGGTATTTCTAGACCAATCAAATTGCACTATAATCCATTTCACCAGAGGCTGTTTGCAGCCTGTCGACTTGGTTCAAAATGGCAAGAATAGACCAGCCCAGGCAGTGTACGTTTGAGTTCTACATAGAATCAACTTAAACACATATTTCCACACACACAAACAAACTCTGAACTTATTTTCGCCTTCATTATTACATTACACCATAACTGTAGATATTGTTATTAGCTTTTTCTCACCCATATAACAATTTTAGAGGCAATCAGGTCGAAGTGTCGGAGAAGTCAATTTCCATAGGCAATTAGCGAATGAAGGGTGAAACTCATGTTTTAACAATTGGACAAACATTTTTATATAATTAAAAAAAATACAACAGAATGGTTTTGTATGCGTACAAGTAATTGCAAACGGAATATTTCAATGAACGCAAGCCTTATTAAACCACATATTGTTATGTACACAAAATAAGAATATTATGAAAGTTAAAAGGTGTAATATATAATGAATACATATTATATTACAAAGTAAGAAAGTACATAATGTAACTTGAATAGAAATGTTCATGCATGTGAATGTCTTTCACACACAAAGTTAAGGTGTAATGAGTAATAAATAAAGATTGTTCAATAGACAAGAATTAGATAGCAACAATTAAAAACATGATAATCTAGTTAAGTTTTTGAACAATTATATATTATTATCAAAAACATTTTCCCCATGATAAAGTTTATATATACAATAAGTGGCCTATGATATTATTAAAAAGTTCCTAATGGGAATTATAGAAGTCAGAGAATAAAGATGCAGATGAATTGGTTGGTTTCTGTTGATTTTGCTGGATCAACTGTATACAAAGGCTGTAGTAATTGTCATGACCTCTAGACAGCAGGAGTTGGCTTGTGCTATTTTTAGAAGCACTTATGGCTTGTGTAGACAGTTGACCTTGGGGTCAACCTCAGTGTCCCTTTTAGGTAAAGCAACCAGTCAGTCAACTTGTGGGATGAGTCTGGACGTATCTATTTGGCATATCTAAAGATCACCTGAATCTTCTAAATGCTAACCACACTCTATTCTATTTTCCTCCCTATCGTCTCAACTACTAACCAGTACTAAAGCCACTAACTAAAGCTAATACTTAAGAAGAAACAGACAACTGAAGAACTTGACTGATCACCTCGTGTTTCCACATAGAAAAAAAGGTAGGTTGTCTTTTATATATATTGTTTGACTTTGTGACTTCCTTCAAAGCCCAAGTCATCGCAATAATATTATTATGAATTTTTATTAGATGAAGCATTATCAACCATTATTAATGTTTGACTAGTATTTCTTCCATCTTAATTTTAGTTACTTTTTATTGTATCTACTCTGCTGTCATTTTACGGCCATTAATAAACAGCGCAAATCGGAAATAAATAATAAGCTCTTGGCATGGCTTGAACTTGCATCTCTTTTGCCGGTAGATGAAGGCTGTTTCTATGCTTTTTAAAAAAAAACCTTTATTAATCAGGTTATTTAATGACTCAATTCACTGGGTTCAGTCCAGACTGAGGCTCTAGTGTGTCAATGCTGGAATGCATATATTAAAATTTGAAGATTCATGCCTTTCAAGGAGTATTAGAAATTTGATTCATATTTAATGGCAATGTATAATATTTGGAATGCATTTTGCAATATTATGTTCTTATTCTTTGCTGCTAAATATCTCTTTACTTCAGAATTAAAGTTGATGTGCAAAGTCTGATTATAGTGATATTGATCAAGAGTTGATTTAGCAAAATCCTTCAGAAACAGAATAGAAAAGTAATAATGCTGATATAGATTTCTTCTGCTACCTTTTTTGCTGCCTTTTGTCCACAAATTAAGTTGCCTTATCTCGAAAGGTCTGTCTATTCCAATAAAGTCAATTCAACTTATGCTAAAACTAAAAATAGATATCCGAGAAAACATTCCCATTAGGAACAACCTATACAACCTAAGATTGCTTAGATAGCAGTGCCCTTGGGCATTTTATGTTGCTTCTTTCATTAGTCACATATTTTGTTCAAGCTTTGGCCTTGGAGTAAAATTTAGTCTTTCCTACTATACATCTCATAGTGATAAGTTCATTTGTGTACTTGCAAAATTTATGGTGCCCACGAGTACAAATACAACTCTAGTATAATTGGATGGGTGTCATGACTTAGTTGGTAAAGGGGTTTGAATCCTACTTGTTGGTATAATTGTAAAGAGCATCTTATAAGTATTATATTGGCTACAAATAAGGTTTTTTTCTTTTAATGTAAAGTTACTCATCTATTACTAGATTATGTGATACAAATTTCAATGATTCCACACCAGCCTACCTTCCAATGCTGTAACCATTAAGCCATCCCTTTAAATGGCAATGATTTGGTTTTGATTTATGTATAAAATTTAAAAACAATGTTTGTGATTCAGTCTATCAGTTGATTTCTATTTGTTGAAAATTTCCTCAGGTTTCTGGGAATTTAGTTGAAAGATGAATATTTTAATTAAAAGTTTTGTGCACAAACTTTCTATCCACTTGAGCGTCATTTTTTTCAACATTACAATAACCACTGAATCAAGGATTATTCTTTTCATAACCTGCTTATGTGCAGTTGAGGGTAGTTGCTTTGTTAACTGTAATAAGAAAATAGATAGCACCAGTTACAACAGTGACTTATTGTGTTATAAACATACATGATATTTCTAATAAAATATGAGGGTAGTTGGAACAATTTTTATAATGAATAGAAATCAGCCTCTCCAAAACTAGAAATGTTAAAACATAAAGCTTTTAATGTAGGCTTAAACATTCCTCAGAATTTTAATATAGGATTAATTTTTTTACTTGGGGCAATTTAAGGTTGGTAAATCAGTTTAAAGTTGCAGATAATAAATTTTGATCCTAGGTAAGAGGCTATGAAATAAGATTTTTCATCACATAATAAACACAAATGATGATACAAAACTACATTTAGTGCAACCAACGGGCATTATTATTGATTTAATTGATCAGATTTTCCTTTTGCTTTAGTTGAATTGTATAGCGTTTCATGTGGTGAGTTGTTTCTTCTGCTGTGAAAGATATATTGTGTAAACAGATTGTTACAGGATGCTATTCAACCTTTTTCATGTCAAATTTTAAGAATATAAGATATCCAAGAAAAGATTTGTTAAATTTGATTTATATAGTACATTGGATTTTCATTTAAAAATAGATTAGGTCATCTTCTAGCAACCAACCCACTTATTTGCATATTACAAACAAATATCACAAACAAGTCTTGCAAGTATATTCTGTTATTATTAGAAGTTAGAAACAATGTCTTATTGAAAATTCTCATCTCTGTTTTCAAAGTGGAAATATCTCTTTTTCCATTTTCAGATTTAGTTCAGTAGAGAAGAGGAAAAAGGTGCATTAAATATTGAATATTAAAAAATATATTTAATCTTAGAAAGAAACTGCTCAATAGAAACCGTCATGCAACAAATGTCTTTTGGCAGCATGCCGTGTTGGGGGTGATCAATTGAAAAAAGGGTAATCAATGTATAAGTTATTTCTCTTACCTTTTGTTGACTAAAAAGTCTGAATCTTCAAGAAACAAGCATGAATGCTGCTGGAAACAAACTAAAGACAAATTCAGCATAAATTTACATTGCAAATTGAACCCCTCACTAAAAACCTATTTAATGTGGGAATTTTCAAATAAAAAAATAACGTTTTTTCTAAATATAATAAGGAGTAAATGTTTAAATTTTCAGTCCTCTAGCTCCATTTGTGCGGTCTGTATGCATTATACATACATATCCAGCCAGCCAGCCAGACCAACTTAAAAACTGGTGAAAGTTTTTATTGACGGTTTCTAAAAGAAAGTGGCACATTCAACATTCAGATGCCAACTAATTTATTAGAGTCTAACATGGTTGAATGAAGAAAATTTTAAACAACAATAAAACAATATGATGTTGTATTGGATTAATATTTTCAGGAAGAGTATTTTGTTTGGGATATGACTGGGAATAAATAGAAGTATGTCTTATACTTTGCATTTTTTGAAAAGATCATCTTATTGGCATTGAAATTTATTATTAACACAGGGATTCTTATATCTATAGGTATAAGAATACCTATAGGTATAAGAATCCCTGTGTCAGAGTTGCTAGATTCACTCTCTTCCTAAACTGACCGAAACAGGTTTGATGTGTTCAGTTGGTTCTGATAGTAATCTTGATGTGTAATGAGTCTTCTGTCAGTGCTTCTGACATATGACATTAGCAGCCGTGGCATTTGAGATTTGCTATGACAGCACTGGTAGTGAATCTCAAATATCTATTTCCACTCGTAATTGATATCTTCAGCACTTGCACGATTCTCTCTTTAAATGAAAGGCTGACAACCCAACATCTATTATCCAAATAGAAACTACCTGTTATGCTGGTCACCCTTACCTTGCACACCTCCTCCTCCTTTTTCAAACTAACCCCAGTCCAGGTGTCTTAATTAACTGATTCAGGTTTACCTGAATTAGTTAATTAAGACTCCTCGGATAAGTCGAAAATGAGATTAAAATATAAATAGAGTTGCACGGATTTTAATTTTCTTTTCTTCAAGTAGTTGTGTGGCTATTTACAAGGTGCTACCCGCAAGTTTGGGGAATTTGACTGTATTTTGTGTATGTGTGTGTGTGTATTAACTGTGTGGTTATATTATATATATATAATGTATACTTAGGCATCAATTTTTATTTCAGGCAAATTTCATTAAATACAACGGATAAATTCTTGATTAATTTTTCTTGTTTGCAAATCAATTGCTTTTTTGCTGGGTTACAAGAGTAAAGGAACTGTTCAAAGTTCGTAATTTGGTTCAAACGTTTTCGACCGGCATCGTTCATTCTCAAGAAGGGTTCTACAATAGTAATACTACTAGTGATGAATGGTTTTTAAATAGTATTAGTTAACTGTCACGTGATATGTGACTTGCATTTATAGGCACTTTAAAATGCCTTCTTCCACCTCGTATGAGATTTTATTAATGGTGGGCTGTCAAGCTTTGATTTATATTGCTTCAAGGATTTTAAGTCTCTTTTTATTGTTGGAGTTTAGTAGAATTTTGGTGTTGTCTGTGAGGATCTTATGGATATTGGAGGTGTTTTGTAAGCTGTTGGAAGATGGACAAACAAGAAAAATATACACAACTTATGAAGAAAAGAAAACCGAACAAGTTGTTTCACGTTTATTTATGATTTTCAAACAGGAAAAAACGAAAAAACTTGGAATTTTGTTTTTGTTTACCCTCCCCATTCTTTTACCCATCACTACATATATCCAGTTCACGTATTTTCTTTGAAATACTTTAGCTTAAAATATTTCTTCAACTATGATATATAT
>VCCN01001303.1:5326724-5340763 GCA_006491835.1 Architeuthis dux
AGAGAGAGAGACTTCCACACATACATATAATGTCACTATTATCAAAATATTTATAGGGCTGACTATAATACTGGTTAGTAAGCAATTCTTATTAGACCATTACTGATTTTGAGCTTCACTGGGTGCCACCTTATTGTGGCTCTGTGCAAGAATAGGTGTAGCTTAATAAATATTGTTGTCTTATTCCTCACTTGCAAAGATCAGGGTTAGATTATCTGTCTAACTACAGGCTCAAAGGTTGCTGTAGAGCCAGATCTGTGCAGTGCAGACCTTTCAGCACTTTTGGGGATAAGTGAAGCCCTGGGTTTTCTCTCCTACTGCTGCGTTGGTTGTTTTTTTAAAGTAGAGATCAGCTTGTGAACACAAAGTCCACACTTTAGGCTTGGTGCCCTTCTTCAGTAACTCAGTGAGTCGAGTCAGCCGAGGCAACTGCCAAGCTGTAGGTCTTGTTTAGAGTAACCATCTCTTAGATGGACTACCTTATAGAGTTGAAGGACTCCATCTGCCCTCAGCCAATAGCTGCGGGCCCAGAAGTTGATTCATCCATTTCACAAGGGCATTATTGTGAAGTGATCACAAATACCTTGGCTGGAATTTGAACTACATCAACATATACAAAACTGGTATTTATTTACAGATTTATACACATATGCATATGTAAGTATAAGAGGTGGGGCTATTAGATAACGAGACTGGGCTTATGTAATGAACCACAGCACGTATATATGAACCATGTGGTATACATTGACCAAAGGGCAAGCATGAATGACCCCAGAAAGTGTCAATCTGCTCACATTTTCAGTTCGTTGTTAAGCATCACTGAAGTAGACATGTTTTTTTGACGTTACATAAAAATGGTCAGTTCAAAAATTGAGCAACGTATTTTGTAAAGGTCGAGAGGATTTCAAAGATAATGGATATTATGGACACCCATGAACATCAAGAAGCATCTCTTTATTGATGGAAACCATTTCTGTAATCATTCTGATGCTCAGTCATCGATCATTTCGAACAATTTCATTCTCGCTGGTTCTTGATGTACATAGGGATCAATTATTATTATTATTATTGTTATTGTTATTATTGTTGTTGTTGTTGTCATCAATGGTTGTTAGTAAGCAACGTGGATAAAAAAATTAATAATAATTGACAATACTTCATCTAAGGAATTCAAAAAAATAATATTACTACTACTGTCAGCAAGAAAATAATTTTGGCAAAGTTGGATTGCATCATAAGGACTGATTTGAATGAGCACCGCTAAAGAAGCTAACATTTTTTACATTCGTACTTACACAGTATTTCTATTTACTCGAGTACTAAGACGGCACGATAAAATTATAGATACATAGACACTGAAATATTGACAGAATCAACCACACTTTATTGATAAGCAAATATTGATCACTAACGATGTTCTGGGGATAATGTGAATAAATATCGAAACATTGAAAGAAACAAACAAATTGTCTCATTTGCAAATTAAATAACGTAAAATCCTCATGTACTGTATATATAATTTTATACACATGCTGTTGCAAAAAACAACAGCTGTGCTGTCAACAAAGCCTTCATCAGAGGATGACTCTTGTGTCAGGTATGGTTTCAGGGCAACCGACAGATTTTGTTGGCTTTACGTTGCGAAAATAGTGAGTAACAATAAAGTCAATTGCAGTAATAGTACTTGTAGCAATATTTGAAGGTAATTTAAAGTTTTGGCTGGTTGTAAGAAAAAAATTCTGGCTTTTCCCAAAGAGATTTCAGACCATGTATGTGATTAAGGAGAACGTGGTAGGGAAAAATCTTTTTTTAAAATTCCCCCGCAATAGAGGTTTTTAGTGGGGTGTTCAATTTACAATGTTTATGCCAAATTGAACCCTTAGTTTGTGTCCAGCAGCATTCTCACGTGTTTTTTGACAATTTGGACTTTTTAGTGATCACTGCCCACCACCACTGTTTAATTTACAAGGTAAAAAGAAGCATATATAGGTGGCAGTGATTCATAATTTCCCTTGTAATGCTAGTTTCTTTTGGTTTAGTAAAAGGTTGAAGACAGTATGGGACATGAAAGTGGATACATTTTGAAAAGATGCTCCTTGAATAATTCAGAAGGAAATAAAGATTAAGAAAAGAAAAAGAGGTAAAACAAAGAAGTCAGCATCATAACATTTACGTGTCACATCTAAAACTGTTTGTAAGCATCACTGATGTGGAATTCACCATCTGATGTACAAAATCAATCACTCAGGCCCCTGATACAGGATGGAGAGGGACAAAAATCATTACAACGAAATAAATCCTGAGGTCATTTGATAATTCACCCTTGCAATGGCTAACCTCATAAATGATAATTATTTTGCACTGAATTTTGAATGTAAACAGGGAATGTAGTGAATTAAAACCTGCATGGGTCATGGAACACCAAACACTATACATTAATCGGTTTATCATAGTTGGCAAATAATTATTTTATTGTAAACAAAATTGCTTTTTTACTAATTCTGTTGGTATTGTTTTGCAACCCCAAGAAGTGTATCAAAACTACATTGGCAAAACAAATTTATGATTTTATTTTCAAAAGGTAAATGGTTTAAATACAAAATTGAAGTTTTTCCACTTTGAAAACAGAGAGATAACTGATTTCTCATTCATTAAAATTTTTTAAAATTAAAATTGAAACTCTAATAGCAACAGGAAATCATCACCATCATCATCACTATCACCACCACCACCACCACCATGACGAGTTCTCGGATGCGCTTGACACGTTCCCTCCATTTGGTCCTCCATCAAAGAAAGGAGACATTCAATTAGTCCGCTCCCTTAGTGACTATAGTGTTACATGATGGACAAAAAGACCAAACTTTCAGCTATGGTCCTTAAGGTGATTATATTATTTCCAATGGACCCAAGCAATTATTGATATTGTGGTAGTGGTGGCCATTTTCCACTATGGCTGCCACAAGAATCCTAGAAAACATGGAAATTTGAAATAAATCTGATTAATTTGATACCTATCCCCTAATTCATCCCTGATGATTTCCAAAATGAGCTTATTTTTAACCTTACATGAACGAGGCGACCTTCAGAGGTAATTAATGTCATAAACTCTATAATTACTGACTCCCATAAGTCACAATTGTCATTTACCTCCCTTCAATTGTCCGTAATTGTTTTCCTAATTGAGATAAGAGAAAAATTATTTGTTTATTGTGTAGATGAATTTTTCATCTACTAAACACAAAAGAAATCATTGTTCTATCGTGATTACAAAACATTTTACAGACAAAAACAATTTAATGAAATATCGTACCAACTGTAGTGTGTGGCTTGCTTTGGCTATGAAAGTATTAATGTCATTATCGGTCCATATATAATAAAGCTGTGCTGAAAATAAGATCAAAATATTGCTACAATTACCAAAATAGTTCAATTATACCTTTAAACCAACTTCTTCAGCCCCCAAAATAACATATTGAATATTAGTTTCACATTTTTATTTCCAAAGGTGACTGTAAGATCATTGTACATGTATGGGTATTGTGAACAACTTAGACATTAAATGTTTTACAAAACCAAACAAATGGAGGCCGGGTCCGATACAGTTAAAGCTCACATCTGCAGGAGCAGCAAGTGCAAACCTTTTTACAGGAACACTTGGTAAGAATGGAACTCATTCCAGCCTCTGATATTGTTATCTACACAGGCACCCAATTTTCTTTGTCTTTCTTCCAGCCCCAGTCATTAGGTGATGGAATGATCAATTTTGGCTGTGTACATGCTGTCCCGATGCCACATGTATAGGCTGTTCTCTTCACATGCTGTATGAGTGCATCCTACAAGAGAAATTACATGTATTGTCTTTAATGAGGTTAGGAAACAGTTATAATATATATTTTACAATGGTATATTATATTAAGTTACATGTACGGTAGTCGTGTTGTAAAAATGAAGTAAGACACTTTTATGTTTGCATTTTGCAAATTACCAAAACATATTTGCAAGGTAAGGATTTTCTCCAATTTATAAATGAAATTCCAAGAGTAACTCACCTGTGTTAGCTCTTCTTTATGAACAGTGATTGTCGTACATCATTGACACTGTCTGCATCTGTCCATGTGTCATACAGCGGAACTGTGTAGTGCTCAAGAGTTTTAAAATGGACAGCCTCAGCAGTAACAGGATAGAAGGGGTTATCTGCCATGAATAAAAAAAAGCTTCTGTTACTTCACCAAAGCACCCCCAAGTTGACCATGTTGTCTTCTTTCCTTTTCCTCTGAATGCTGATGTTGTGTCAGTCCCAGTGAAACTGTGGAAGACAGGAAATGCTATAGACTTGTTTTTGCCAAGTTTTGTGCAGATTGCTTTTACTTCATATATCTTTCCAGTTCCAAAGTCAACCATAACATCCATATCAGGAAATGTGTCATTGAGGGTAATAAGTAAAACCAGGTAAAACCAGATGTTTTTGTACCTGCAGTGAAGTGCATTCTTCATGTGTAAAAGAATGCGCACATCAACTTCTTCATATGGTGAATCTTGCATTTCAAGACCTGGTCCTTTGTGAACAACAGATTTATGTTGAGTGATGTAGATGTCTTGGTCTGGTAGGAATTCTGTCTTGCTAACTGTATGGCTGATGAGTTCATTCAACTCTTCTTTGTTCTGCAAATTTCTTAAAAAGTCTTTACAGTGAGTTTTCTGTGGGATTTTTGTAGATCCTGATACTTTGATTTTACACCCGATTCCTCTGTTGTCACGAGTTCCACTTTTAATGCTTGACTGGAAGTAGCGATCTTGGACAATGTCCACCATTTTGACAGTCTTCAGTTTTTGTTTGATGTGTTGCACAAACTCATTTGAATATTCTTGGAAGGTGTTTCCTATTGGGTGAATTGTGTGCAGTAATAATCCACCATCTTTAATTGGGCAATCGAATATTTTGTCAACTTCACTAATTGGCTCAAAGAATTTTAGTAGTTCTAATTTTGTTCCTGGGTAAAGTTGACTAAAATCAGAAATGGATGGTGGATGTGGTTGATTTTCATGAGTGAAAAATTCAGCCAAGTCTCCTTGTCTCTACAGTGCTACATTAGACTTCAATGATGCAATCTGTTTCCTAGTAATATCTTTCTTGGGTTTTCGTGTTTTGAACAATGGCAGAGAATTCTGTCCAATTGTTCTTGTACAGTTCTTATTCATTTGACAATAACTTCTTTTTTCAAAGTCTCATATTGCTCGAGAGGTTGCAGAATAACTAAACGTTGACCATTCAACAGATGTCCAATATTCTTAACATTCTGGATAGGTGTGATGACAGACTTATTAGTGCAAGAACATGTATTGAGCACTAGTAGTTCTGGACATTTGTCTTCAAATGGGTTGCCAAATTCAGCTTCAATTGTAGTCAGAGGATTTATACTTTGTTCCAGAAATCTCCTCTCTGATGCAGCTATTTCTTCATGGTGTTTGTAATCAGCAGTGCTAGCATTTCAAGCACAAATTGTTTCTTCAAAAGAAGTCATGCTTGCTCTGGCCCAGCTAACATTCAGCAATGAAATGCTTGTGGATTTGGGGTCAAACCTACAGCTCCACCATTTTCTCTCACTTTACAATTCTCCTGTTCATGCAACTGGTCTATTGGCATAAATTAGAAATGTGTGCCTGACTTGTTCACAGTCCAATTCCTCTCAAAACAGGAAAGCCGTGACAAAAGGAATGTAATAAAAAATCTCCAGCTGTGTAGAAGTTTCTTCTTGGAGAACCATGTGTGGTGACTGAGTGTCGCAGAGGATGCTTCCAGGGAAACAGCCACTTGGTTGGCTGTCTCATATCGTGGTCATCTTTGGGTTATATTGCCAAGGCTCGGACATAGTAGTAATTCAAACCTGTTTAAAGGGCAAAAATAGCCAGCAGAACTGACATGTGTTTCTTTATGAATCTTTTTTTTATTGTGAGTTTATTTTAGCAGCTAGCTTGTTATAATCATGTAAGAACATGCATCTGTGTTGGCTCTACATACTGTGCAAATTTTGTGTTTCAAAACTTAATGTAAAGTACATAAAATCTTATTTTTAGTCAATACTAAGTAGTAAAATGTGTTATTTAATATAGGGGTCACATGATTCCCAGTTGGTTGAATATAAGGTCATCTTTGGTATCACATTAGTAGGTAGACACATTTATTTTGTATTTTTAGTATTAAATTCAAATTAGTAAGTAATTTTGTTTCCCTTTTCAAAGACACATAATTCTAACGGCAGCCATCTTGGAAAATGGCTATCACGGCCATAATATAATAAATTTTTGTTGGGTCCAATGAAAATATTAATCTTATATACCTAAGCTATCATCCCTAAAAGTTTGGTAATTTTGTCCAGCATGTAACGCTCCCCACATTTTTTGCCCTAAAGAAGTGGACTAAATGTCATCAGCCAGTTGATCAATGTAACTGCCAACTGAGGTAGTTCCATGTTTGGCACCATAGCAACATATCACTTACATGTTCATCTTTGTTGCACCCAGAATGGCCAGCAAGGTGGAGTCTTCCCTTCCTTGTAATTAGAGGGAGATGTCCATATAGATGCATTCTCGTGTATGTACCATCCAAAGCCGCTTCTTGTTGCTTAGTTAGTGTCCAAGTTGTGGAGCTGTAAAGCAAGACAGATTCAATGGTAGCTCTGAAGAATTCTCTTTTCAGCTTATCAGGAAGTGTTGACTTCCAGATTTTGTTCAGTCCAGTCCAGGCTTTTCCCTTGTGGATCTAAATGTCTCTTTCAGTTGACTGGATGTTACTGCCAAGATAGACAAATTCATTAACTGATTTTATATTCTTTCCATCAAGTGACTTAACTTGAATTCTGTTTCTCCTGCATTGATGTAGAGGCCAATCTCCCTGTTTGGTCGCTTCATCGATAGTATTGTAAAGCAAAGCCAGATCGTCTGCATAGTCTATTTCAGTGATGGCTTTTGTAGGATATCGTGAGCTCCTTATAAACTTCAAGGGCATCTTAAATCTTTGGTACCCTTCTTTTTTGCCTGAATTTCTAAAACAAGGTATTGTTACTATTCAATGCCGCTTTCGTACTAGTATCTTCATCTTAGCTGTTTTTTATCACAGCATTTCAGCAAGTAGTCTGCTCGGATGGTGTAATGGTTAGTACGTCTGCCTCACACGCAGAAGGTCCTGGGTTCGATTCCTGGTATGAGCGAAGAGTGTGGAAAACTCTTCATTAGGACAAATTTCCCTGTGCACTCAGCAGCTAATTGAGTACACTCTCAGCTGTGTGATTAGGGTGGAGGTATCCCTTCCATGGGGGTGGTCATAGAAACTTGTAGGAATAAAATCCTGGTCTCGACCAGACTTGAAAATTGCAAGGATCACTAAGCTGATGCATGCAACAGAAACTGGGTCTCTGTCACCAAGTGTAAACTCCATTGGGAGTTTTCTCTTAAGAGACAGACGCTTTACTTTACTTTTATTTCAGCAAGAGTACTCCTCTGTCTTCCTCAGGTGTATTTGTGTCTGGTGGTTTTTAGGAAATTTTGAACAGAACACTTTATTTCATCTAGGAGGTATATTGTTCTGATTCCTTGTTTTTCTGTCATGTCCAGTATTCTTCTTGGGGATTTCTGATTTCATAGTCAACCCAGTGGAGAGTAGAGCAGCAACATAAGGAAGAAAATCAGCAGATATGAGCTCAGAAATCCCTAGCAAGGATGCCAGGGTATGACAATATGCTTTCTTGGATAAAATAAAGGGTCCCACTCACAGTTCCCTGAATATCACCAGATGTGAATATACCCAAGGAAGTCTGGAGAGTTCACCAGCCAAAATGTTATGATAAAAACAACAAAGATGAGGATGTTAGTCTGTAAGAAGCATTAAATGACATACTTTTTATTTAAAGTTATTGTCTTGTCACTTGTATCTAGTATTATTTATGGAAATTCCTGAGAATAGAATTCAAAATTAAATTAACCTCAATAACTTAGCACACTTTACAGTGTTGTCGGTAACAGGGTGGGGGTGGGGTGTTCATCCCCCCCAATAATTTGCTAATTATGTGTTCCTTATTTTTTTGAAAAAACGCTGCAAAAAGCTAGCTTTAAGATTACAGAAAGAGTAAATAAACCAATTATCCCCTTCAATTATTTTTTGCTAGTTCATAGGTGTATAATCCTGAATATCAATTTCAATTTGATAAAACAAAGGAAAAAAACCTTGACCTCTAGTTATCTTTGATTCCCAACAAGCATGGTTGAAACAACACGATTTATCTTTGACTATATTAATGTTGATTTCGTTGGGACTTGTCTACCTTGGTCTCATTTTCACAAAGAGACTCAGGAAAGGTCTATTTCCATAGCCGAGTCTTATTTGAATAGGAATGGGTACTTGAATGGAGCAGGAAATATTAACCAGCATGAATGGAGATGATGAAGCTGAGTACCTATTAACTTCCTCTACTTGCAAATCAAAATTTACAACACTTCATTATCGATAGTTCTGTTTGTTAATTAATTACCAAAACTTTAAGTGAAACCTTTATATAATTTAATCACATAAATATAAAGCATTCCTTCTGCTTGTTCAAGGTAGATTTGTTTTTGGGCTTGGTTTTGGCAGAATCCTAAAGATTTCAGTCATAGAACTACTTGATTTTTTGATACTGTATTCTGTGGATTTTCAATTCAACGACTATAATGTCTAAAAAAGAATGTCTGATTGATCGACTCCAGCAGAGGCAAAGATAATGAAATGGTTTACAACAAAAGGAGAAGTGAGCCTCAAGAAAGTAGAGATGAAGAAAAGCATGAGCAAGGAGTTGTTAGCCAGAAGAGCACAGAAACAGAAGTACTCACCTCATCAACTTCTATGTCTGAACAAACAACCAGTGTTGTATCAGAAAATCCAAATGCCCATATCAAGTTATTGACAGAACCAAACCAGCCGCAGACATTTGGTAAACAAAATTTCAAAAGGTCCTTCCAATTATCATGGTTTGACAAATTCAAGTGGTTGCACTGTGATGCAGATTCCGACTCAGCATTCTGCTTTACCTGTATTAAAACACTTCAACACAATATGTTTCGTTGACAAAAGGTGAAGTTGCTTTCACTGAGACAGGTTTCCAGAATTGAAAAAAGCATTGGCAAAAGACAAAGGAATCCACAAACATGAATCATCATAGTGTCACAGAGAAGCTATTGCTCAAGATGCCATTAAGACATTATCAAAAGATTGTAACGATGGTGCTTATGATCTGCTTGGGAGCGAGTATTGAAAAGAAAAGATAGCTCAATGTTGATGATGCAACACTTCCTCGCAAAAGGAGGCTGCCACGAAGGCTGCCACGAAGGCTGCCACGAAGGCTGCCACGAAGGCTGCCACGAAGGCTTGATGACAATAATGGGGAAACCCACCATTTCCCATCAGCTGCAAAATTCAACTCCAAGATCTACTTTCAGGCACCTGATACAGAAAAAATTGTATGAAAGAGAGATTTCCGAAAATACGTCTTTCTACAGGGGATGTTCCTGAAAGCAATCAGTAATCAGCCACAGGAAAACAAGTTGAGAGAAGTCTGCTCTAACTATAGTGATGATATCGACAAATATAGGCTTGAGGCACAGCTGCTTCTTTTGCTTCCAACCACAGAGGTTTTTAAATTTGTATTGACCAAATTTACTATCTATGATAGTAGAAAGCAGATTTGGGGATTATATAGCACATAAAGGCATGCAAGCATAGGTCACAGAAGAACAATTTAAAGAAGAGAGCAATTTTTGCATTTTACAGTCAGGTCAATTACTTTCTAATTTTTGAATTGCTAATTTTTTAATCAAAGTGTCTTTGCTCGAATGAATTGCACAGAGAAAGTAAAACTAAAAAAAATTGCTGTAAATGAATATAAAAATCTCAGTTATAATTTTTCAGTCAATATGATTAATAATAGAATGTCTGTGGATGACTTGAAAAATACATTGATTTCTGACTTTTGAAGCTCTATTTTCAAAGATTCTCTAAGCAGCCTTTTGATCATAATTATCTTCATCAATTAGATATCTGAATATCATCATATATCCATCTATTAAATAGTGCACTTTTTACAATAGGGATGTTTTCCACGATCTAAAAGAAGATTTTCTGTTTCGCTCGCAGCCCCCCCCCCCATATGAATTTCGTTCAGACGGCTCTGCTTTAAGTTATACACTTATCTTAAAATCTACTTTCTCCACACCATTCAAATCTGAGCGAGTCAATTATAGTAAGTGTTAAAATATATACTTCTTAATAATCAAATTCTTTTTTGTTATCTTCACTGAGGCAGGAGGTTGTTCTCAAAGTGAGTTACTTGCTAACCAGAAAAAAAGATGTTCATACTTAACAAAATCAAATCATCATTCATGGGATCAGAGAAGGGTTAAAATAATATACCATAGCTTGGAACGACAGATATGATATGTTAATCAGGCTTCTTTTTTCTTCTTTTTACTTCTTGCTCAATGATTGAAGCAGCTTTTTATATTTTTGAATAGATGGTTTTTAAATAAATTATTGGTGCTTCTTACCATAAACTATCCTAGGAAAATATCTAATAGCAATCCAGAACTTGCAAAATTCAACATTTAAAGCTTGTGTTGACACAATAAACAGATCAGTAGCCTAGTTTGAATATACAATAATCTTTTTTCAGTTCAAGGTGAATTAATGTTCCTTCATTTATTCTGGAGAAATCCACCATTGCAAAGTATTTTCATATGTTGATCAGTTGTAAAAATAAACAATGCATGTTATTCCATTGTGAGGTGAATAGTGAAGTATATACTTAAGAAAACTTGTGGTGTGATAGATATCTTATAAAAATGTGAATGCCTGTGTGTATTAATAGCCACTTGCGTATGTACATTGTCAAACAGAATGTCACACAATAGAAAGAGAAGAGAGGAGAAAAGAAAATTGAAGACGGATTTAAATTTCCAATTTCAAGGATGTGATTCAGTTTTATTGTTTTAATAAAAGGTGCAGACACATGCTATGTTTGGTGATATTTATATGATAAATTACAAAATTCTACAACAGCTATAACTCTACTCAGAATGAAATACTCTTATTACTGTAAAACAACTACTGTTTTTTATGCCCCTAAAAATTTGTTTTCAAACTAACTGAATATCACTTCAATCTTTATTATTATTGGATGAAGTATTGTAACATACCACTTTTTATAAAATTTGATTAGTTTTTACCTTCATCCTAATTTTAGTTGTTTTTATACAACTTATTAATATAAATAGAAACAGTGGCCTGAATTATTAAGTTGGATAAAAACAACTAAAATTAGGATGAAGGTAAAAACTGGTCAAATTTAATAAAAAGAATATTTCAAGGAAGTTTAGATAGAACAAGCCTGGCTGCTCCAGAGTCAAACTCTGCTCCTACTTCTACTTCCTTGCATAATTCTACTATAAATTTGGGAGATGTGTAAGACTTGTCAGTTTAGCACAGGTGGTAACACACCAGGCTAGCAATTACTAGGTCGTGATTTTAAATCACGGTAGGGGAATGCAGAATTTACATATTGGTTTACTCACCTATTTTTGGTGAGGATTGTTCTTATTCTTGTTCTTGTTACATAGGAAAGTAAAATCAACTCTGACTTTGTCCTCTGAGTTTGACAATAAAAAAGAAGAACAAGTTAATAAAAATACTCATGATGAATTATGAGGCTTTTCAACTGAAATGAAAAAAACTTTATTTAGATTTTGCTAATTTTTGTTTTTGCTCCCATTCATTCTTTTTCTTTAATTTTCAATGAAGACTTCAATTAGCCTAATTCATTAAATTTGTGAAATTATTTATTTTTTAATACATTTATTTCTTGGTAATTTCTCAAATTATAATTTTCATCTATTAACACTTGAAAAAAACAAATTCCAGTTGTCAATGGCTATTTTCAACAAGCAATAGTTTTTATAAAAATGACACTTACAGACTATCAATAAAAATGATAACTAGAAGGCCCTTAGATTGTCACTAAAAAGTGAATGAAAATCAGTTCATACGATGCAGGTTAAGTAACTGTAAAAAATTCCTGGATCTGCTTCAAAATTTAACCATTTCTTTCTTGGTCCATGGCCACAAAATGTCATTGAAATTCATTGAGAACTTTTGGAGATATTGTGTGGAAAAACAGGAGTGAATACATGAATGTATGAAAAAATATCTCTCAATTGAAAAAAGATTTCCTGGATCCGCCCCCAAATTTAACCAATTCTCCTATACACAATGGCCTACCCTACCAGACATTTTAATTGGAATTCATTGAACTTTTTGGAGATATTGTGTGGACATATAACTGCGATGCAGGGGAGGTAATTGTAAAAATTAATGGATCTGCCCCAATATTCAATCACTTCTTCTGTAGCTTCCACAAAATGTCATTTAAATTAATTTAGAACTTTTGATATTGTGTGGACAGACAGACAGAAAGAGTGACAAACAGACAGACATGAGTGAATACATATTTTCAACTTCGTTGGCAGAGGTAAAAAAAAAGAAACTTAAAATGGATTCACTTTTTTAGGTTGATTTTTCTCTACGTTGAAGGAAGGCCTTGTATTCCTCTGCTTTGCTGCCTGCATTCAAGGACCAAATTCCATAAGCAATTCTCAGATATGATTCTTTGCAGTCATGTGAGGTGTTACACCTGCTCTGAGCATAACTGCAATTGAAGACTGTAAGTTTAGTGTCAATAGATGGAATTTAAAAAATATTCTTTGAAGAAAAGAAAATTACTTTAGATGATTCAAGAGTTGAATATTTTAAAAATGGTTGCAATTGTATAAAAAATGGAATTGGAAAATTTATCTTGTTAGCAAGTGTAAACCAGAAGCAGGAATTGAGGACTTGACACGTTTGTTAGTCTCAAGTTTCAATCTGTTTATTCCTGTGTTCGGAAAACATTTTTCAAATTGATGCTTGCGAGATCCGTTTTCTCAAATAGGACAATAGTGTTCGGACAAAATTTGGACAGAATATGTTTTATGGCTAAAAATAGCTGATAATGGCTTAAAATAGCTAGATTACTATCACGGTAATGAAAATAGCTAGCTAAAAGTGGCTAGGATTTTTCATTTTTTTTTTTCATTTCTAGCTAAATTTGGTTAAAAAAAAGTATAATTATAATAATGAAAATAAATAGCTAAAATTGTTGAGTACTCAAAAAGATATATTAGCCATATTTTATTACTTAGTAGTACTTATGGTGGGTAGGGATATCGAAATAAGAAAAGCAACAAATATCAATTCATTGATTATATAAGCAGTGAAAGTATACAATATATAGAGCGCA
Source organism: Architeuthis dux (assembly GCA_006491835.1). Lineage (NCBI taxonomy): Eukaryota > Metazoa > Mollusca > Cephalopoda > Oegopsida > Architeuthidae > Architeuthis > Architeuthis dux. The sequence goes on from VCCN01001303.1 coordinate 5,340,083, forward strand.
CAGATATTACACTCCGATCCTATGATGAAGTGTCATTATTTACGTTTTTAGCAGAGTTTAAGGTTTTCCTTTTTTAATGATTATAATTAATGAACTCTGTAAGAAGCTCTCATGTGTCTGAGACAGTAGGACTTTCCAATTAAATTTGGAAAATGGGGAAAATGTATTAAACAATAAAAACATCCAAAATAAGAAAATTCCCTAATGTGAAGTGTGGGCTGGGGCCTGATAGGGAATGTAAACTTTGAACACCGATAAATTGACAAAAGTAACGGAAGAATACTATGAAAATTTGTACAAATTAATAAACCTATAGATACTAGCGATATCCCAGATATAACGGTAGAAGAAGTAGTATCAGCACCACAAAATATGAATCTCGGTAAAGCCCCAGGCGAGGATGGCATAATGACAGATCTTCTAGAAGATACAGGAGAAATCTTGCACAAAGGACTACGTGAGCAGGCAGGCAGGCTTCAGAAGCGGCTACTCGACAATAGATCACCTACACGCAACAAACAAACTAATTGAGACATCCTTAGAATATAACAAACCACTCTGTTTGGACGTTGTAGATTATGAGAAAGCATTTGACTCTGTAAAACACACAGTAGTCTTCAACGCAATACAAATTAACCAAAACATATACGAAAAATGGCACAGTAATAATTAGACTACATA
>VCCN01001303.1:5341065-5358290 GCA_006491835.1 Architeuthis dux
AAGACAATAAATGGGGGAAAAGACTAACCGATTGGTGCCCATTGGTGCTACGAAGTAGGAAAAGACCAGACACAAGATGGAGGGACGAAATAGAAAAGACATGGCAGAGGTTATCACAAGATAGGTCGTCATGGAAGGAGATGGGAAAGGCCTTTGTCCAACAGCGGACTTATAACGGCTGATGATGATGATATATATATATATATATTGATCTTGTTTTGACTCCCACATCATGAAATCAGTTTACCTTACTTATTGCTTTAAAAATATTTTGTAAGTTTTGTCAGATATTTTGCTGGTATCAAACCAGAAAAATTCCCATTTAAAATCAATTTTTCTATTATTTACTCATCTATAAAAATAAACTTATTTGAAAAATGACTTGGTGTATTTTTCAACTCCCCTCCCGCACAAACAAACGTATTCAAATGCTTAAACACCAAGATTGAACTAAAAATCAATACAAATTACGTACAATCAAAGTAAATATTCTGTATGCAAAATGGGCAGTAATGGGATTCAAGGGGTTCACACCGGTTCACAGAACCGGTTCCAGAATTTCTTTAACTATTCACATGTTGCCATTACTATTTTTAGCGAAAATCTGTTGAAATATAAGCAATAGTCCAGTTCACTGTGTATTTTCGTGAGAAGTCTTTGGAGATTTGCAAAATTATACATTTTTACAATTTTCCGAGCATAGTGAATCCGAAAATCGATGTTGGCATTTTCACAGACACTTGCATGGTCGCCTTTTGGATTTTGAAAATGGCCATCATAAAATATATTTTGCACTATAAATGCAAGGTTATCTGAACTCAGTAAATGAATACACTTCCTAATCATAACTGTAGCTCCTGCTTTGTGTTGTGTTTTGTAACCTTCGTTAACAAGTGCCTCCCAATTCTTTATTACCTTGAAGCAATAAGTAATCTTTTTAGGAATGATTTCAAAGCTTTGAGTGAAGTGGCATCATAGACTCTGGCAAGGCTCAAACAAATGCAATTGAGTTGAACCTATCAGGTTACCAGATAACAGATAGTTTACATTTTTATTACCTCTCAACACCACAGGCTCCCACAAAAAAGAGATTAGTTGCCCAGCCAAGTCCGACTTAAAAAAATAATGATTGTGTTTGGTTTCGGAAATATCTGAATTTACCTGAAATTGAACATAAATCGGACAATATTGGATGTCCAATTTTTAAAAAAAATAATTGGACATCAGGACTAAAAAAGGATACAATGTCCGAAATTGGACAAATTTGGCAACCCCGCTTGCATAAACATAAAGCATAAAGGATAAAACAGAAAAAGAAAATTTGGAGAAAAAGTGAGGAAAGGCAAGAAATAACTCTGAAGTTGTTGAAGAAATCAATAAAAGCAAAATAATGATGAATTGCAAGTCAGGTCAAGCAGTGACACAACTGCAAAACAAGAATGAAAAAGAAAAACATCTGATGAACAATACACAAGAGTTTCTAATTTTGTTCATTCTTTAGGATTTTATTAGTTGAAGAAATGGCTGGAGATGATATATACAAACTACATTTTGGCCCTCACTGCACCTTGAACAATATCTCAAATAGGATAACATTTTTTCCTTTTGTCATAATTTTTATTGAAATTTTGAAATATCAGAATGTTGCAACTATCTATGTTCTAACATTTTCATGAAATAAGCTTACTGTAAAGAACAAACTTATATTCTTATAAAATCTGTTATTTAAACATTTGTACAGTTATTTTGCAATTTGATTATTTGTATGCTTCCTGGATTAAAATATTTTCATGCTTCATTGATTAAAAAGATGTGTGATCTAAAGGTAAAAATAAATTTCAAAATCATACAATAGTGAAATTGTTAGCAGGTAGAAAATATTTAACCAGACAATATTTAACCAGTTGACTTAGGTTCAAACCTTGGAATTGATTTTTGGATAAGTTTTCTTAACTCTTAAATTCATTCTAGGGGATTCAAAAAGTAATTCATGGGGAGTAACTTCTGATTAAAATTACTTCCCTTGCACTTTTTAGTAATTTTAAAAATGTTTCTTTAATTCAATTCACAAAAGAGGTCCATTTTTTTTATCCTACTCATTGGTTACAAGTGGTTACAAGCAGTGTATGAATCTAAGAGTTAAACTAGGATCAATGGATATCATGATATTAGTATTTAGTAGGTGTTAGTATTCAGAAAGAGCTTATATCATGTCACTTCTGATAAAGATATGGAGCTTTCAGCCAGTTGGATTCAAATCAAGAAGAACACTTTTATAGTAGATGTCAAAATATCTGTCAAAATCAATTAATCAAATCATTTGCATACTTGTAAAATCTTGTAAAATATTCAAGTGGGTAAACATCTAGCATCACACAAGCAATGGTTTTATTATGTGGCTTATGTACTAAAAATATAGCAAGTAACTAAGTAGTTTGATGGAGGTGTTGGCATTTTAACCTTGAGGAGTTCTTCCACATACCATGACTATTCCACTTATATTATTTACATGTTTCTAAGATCATATGGTAAAAATACTTTGCAAGCATACAGTGCAATGGTTTTTACTTGAGCTTAATTTATACACATGTCAGCTCTTTATTCATTTGGCTTAGATTCAAACACTGAAGTGAACTCTAGGTCTTTCACACTGTTTTCTCACAGCTGTAAAAGTAAGATCTGTGATACCAAGGCAGTGCAAATATTCACCTACATAGAGGTAGTATCTAACTTGTGAACATGCAGGGATATAAATAAGCTCAGAAGTATTTCCATTACCTGTCTTCAATAATGTGCTGAAAGCAGGGCCGGATTTGGGGGGGGGGGGGGGCTGAAACATATGTTATAAAGCAGGCCTTCCCAAAGTGGGAGTCGCGCAAAATTTCCATGGGGTCGCAAGTGCAATTGAGAAATTTTTTATTATTTTATATTCTAGCTTTAGGATCATTATTTGCTGGTTATTGTAATTTTTCCTGCAAAAAATAAAACTTTGTGATTGTTGTGCAAGCGCATCCTTCTCACTAAAGGTATGTGAGGGCTGCAACAAATTTCAGCACTTTTTTGCCTGAAGGAGAAAAGATTTTCTTTTATATTAATGCTAATTTTGAATTTCATTTTTCTTCGGAGGCAATGTTGCTTTCAAAATGATTTTTTTCTATTCTTTTAAGAAAAGATTTTTTTGTATAATTTTTGTATTTTTTTAAACTCAATTATTTCATATCTTTTATATTAACAACGTTGATTTTGAATTTGATTTTTTAAAACTCAATACCTGTTGCTGATTGTTATTTATTTGAACCGAAAAAAACTACCTAATTATTATTATTATGTATTTATTTTTGTTAAATATATGTGAATAATTGCCTTTTATTCCGAGTCGCTCATTTCGCGGACACAAACTTGGGAAAGCCTGTTATAAAGGACCTCTAAATTAAGAAAATAAGCATAAACATTAAAACACATAAATTTTTTACTTGCATAGAAAAGTAATTATATTTATTCATTTGCTATACAATCAGATAATACAACAAACATATCTGACATTTCAGTAGTATTACTTTGTTTTTGTTTTGATCTTTGTGCAGTGGCTATGACTTCATTTCACCTTTGCATTTATGTGTCATATATGTACACATAGATACCACACTCTCATTAATTACTGTGTTAAAATAATGACCCCGATTAAAGGTGATAATTGGCTAAAATCGTTAGCCTTCTGAAAGTGCCTCAACCAATGTGTGTCAGATGGTGTCCATTACTTGGCTTGCTGATACAGTAATCATTTGTTGCTGCTCTGAGGAATACTTATGGCAATTATTTCATGTTTTCTTGTGGACATCACTGACCCAGTGTGATGGTCTCAAAGCATGAGATTCAGAGATCTGGATAAATAATTGTAGTAGGAGATGCACTATTGCCATGGAAACTATGGTCAGTATCATAAAGAGTAAGTTGTATAATGTTGAGTAAAGTAATTCTATACTTGACTAAAGATGGACTCAAAAATAAACAAAACTCAAAACTCAGGCATCTCTTTGAGACAAGGCAACTAATTAGACTAACATTTAAAACCAGACCTCAAACCAAAGTCTGTAAATTCTGAGTTCATAGGTAAACACTTTTTGTATAATAAAACATACTAGCATTCCAATGGAAATTATGAATCACCACCACCTATATATGCTTCTTTTTATCTTGTAAATTAAACAGTGGTGGTGGGCAGTGATCACTAAATAGTCCAAATTTTCAAAAAACACGTGAGAATGCTGCTGGACACAAACTAAGGGATCAATTTGACATAAACTTACATTGTAAATTAACACCCCCACTAAAAACCTATTTTTGGGGGAGAATTTACAAAAAAAAAATATTTCCCCTACTCATTGAGGGGTGTGTGTGTGTGTGTGTGCAAAATTTCTTCTATGAACGGTTAGGGCTGGGCGAAGTCCAGATATATAGATAGATACATATAAATGTCAGAACACATCAATAACCTAAACCCAGCAACAGTATTTAAACCAGTGTTGTGGGTAGCAGTGATTAAGAATCTCAAAATCTGTTAATAATTTAAGAAATAATTCCTGATAGATTAAACTGTCATGACCTCTGGAAAACAAGAGTTGGCTTGTGCTATTTTTATAAGCACTTCCTGCTTGTCTAGACTTTGGGGTCAACCTCAGCGTCTCGAGTTTGCCACACTTTCAGGTAAACAGCCAGTCTTGTTCCATGAGTTGATTCTGATTGGTGATTACAGGTTAAAGAATTTATGGTAAGAAAATCATTAGGGTATAATGTTGAAGTTTAATATTTTTTTAGAAATAAAGTTTGTTTGTGACACTTGTAAAATATATGACTGTATGAGGCATCAGATATTAAAAAGTGGCTTTTAAAATGGTAGACTACCCATTTCTATAAGGCATCAGTCATCTGAATATTCCTCAGAAATCATAAGTACTAAGCTTTTAGTAAGTCTACAACAGCAGCAGGTTTGTTAACAAAATAGTAGGCAACTATTACTATTCTGTTTGCGCAACTTCTAGTTAAAGAGATTTTAATTTTTACCATGCCCCGGTTGACTGATTATAAATTTAGGATTTTCTTAATATTTTTCTTTAAAAAATTAAAACGATACAAGTATCTTTGAAAATCATTCTCATAGGTCTATTTGATTAAGAAGCACAAATGATTATTCACATCATACTCAGAACATTATGATAATGATGATGACTAATATTTATTGCATACAGGCATCTTTTCTGGAGTTACTGTTATTCTTATCATTCTGAACATTATAAAAGGGATAGACTAATGAAAGAATAAAGGAAATTAAAATAGAATTTAAAAATAAGTAGATTCTTTAAAATTAAAATTATACGCAAGATATTTAAATCAAGTGCAGAAGATACAAACTGTACAAATTAAAAAAGTATGTGTCACTAGCATTCCAATGGAAATTATGAATCACTGCTATTTTCAAAAAACAGGTCAGAATGCTGCTGGACACAAACTAAGGGATACATTTGGCATAAACTTACATTGTAAATTGAACCCCCCACTAAAAACCTATTTTGGAGGGAGAATTTTCAAAAAACAACAAAAAAAACATTTTCCCTACTCATTGAGGGGAGGTGTGTGCAAGATTTCAAGTTTTTACTATGAATGGTTAGGGCTGGGCAAATTCTGGATACATAGATACATATAAATGTCAGAACACATGAATAACCTAAACCCAGCAACAGTGTTTAAACCAGTCTGTTGTGGGTAGCAATGATTAATAGTTGTAATAAAAATCTAAGAAAAGAATTTGTTCCATATTTTCCCCTTCCCTGTGTGTTGAAAAAATAGATTAATCACATTATTAAGCTTAAGAATAAACTGATTAAATTATTAGCTTATATAAACAATAATCATTAATTACAATAATTTATGTAATCAAATAATCAAACAATATTTTGACAGTGAATTATCAGTGCCTAATGAAATAAATTACCTGAATAAAAAAAAAACTGAACCAGTTTTTTAAATATTTGTGTCCTTCCACTTTTATTTATGTCCGCTCAGATGGTGTAATGGTTAGCATGTCTTCCTCACACACAGAAGGTCCTGGGTTTAAATCCTGGTATGAGCGAAGAGTGTGTAAAACTCTTCATTAGGACAAATTTCCCAGTGCAGCTAATTGAGTACACTCTAAGCTGTGTGATTAGGGTGGAGGTACCCCTTTGGTGGACTTGCATCCTGACGAGGGGGTGGTCATACTCAACTTGTAGGAATAAAGTCCTGGTCTCGACCAGATTTGAAACTTGCAAGGATCACTAAGCTGACGTATGCAACAGAAACCGAGTCTTCGTCACCGGGCTCCATACTCCATTGGGAATTGTCTCTTAAGAGATGGGACGCTTTACCTACTTTTATTTACAGTTCTAATTATTCATGAAGTTGAAAAAATAAATAAATAAAAAACAAAATTTAAAAAAATGTTGAGCTATTTAAAATGCCTTCTTAGTACATGGCTAATTGGCTTACAAGAGTCTTAACTTACAAATGAAAAGAGTAAAAATAAGAATAAAATAATTTCAAAGATAATAAAAAGTCATGGTAAAATTAAACACATTTTGTTTTTTAGAAAATTTGACATTGCTGCCATAGCTTATGGAACAGTTTTTTTATTTGGTAGTTTGAGCTTATATACGTAGTATTTTGACATGTGCACATGAAATTGAGGTCAAGGAACACAGCGTATAACTTCAAGGAAGAAGGGAATAAATAAATAATTCCAGTTCTATTTTCAGAGGAAAATGTGACCTGACCCTAAAAAGATCTTTCTACATGAAAAACTTTCATTCAGTGTTAGGCAAGAAAATGTAACTTAATCCATGTCCTTATAAGAATGGAAGTGTTACTCTGTCATTTAATATTCATGTAGGCATCTACAAATAAAATATATGGGTTATAAAGAATAACAAACAGAAAGGGGAAGAAATACAAGACAGATAGCAACAGAGTTTTATGTAAAAGTCACTGTAAGATCATTATCTAGTATTGAGTTATATATGATATATAATAGCTAAGCATACCAACAACTTTGTCCATTGTTGGTTGGTGAAGCAGAGGAATAGGATATAATTTTGCAAGTTGTATGATGTTTTCTTTTACTCCAAACACTGTGCTTCTTTACAAGTTTCATAGAGAAAGCATTAAGATAAGTGAGTTGAATTGCCCCACTCCCCAAGAGGACAGAATGTGACATGAGGTCAAATTGAAAATGTGTGGGTAGAGATAAAGATTGTCCAGTTCCATTGGCACTTTACATTTCAGCCACCCCAGGCATCAGGGATTGATCATGACTCTGCCTCATAGTGCAGGGGGGGGGGGTTATACAATCTGGTAAATCTAATCCTTCTGCGTCATTGGGCTGATAATCAATACATTTTAATCACTACTTTTCATTATACTTATTGGGTGATAAACTCTAAGCAGATTAACTATAAGAAAGCCTTCTAGATGAAATTGATCAGAAATCTTTAAGATTGAATCCTACAAATAAAAGATAATTGATATTTATTTTAAATGCTTCAAGATTAAGTAAACTTGGAAAGGCTCATCATTTTAATTTATTTGATATTCATAAGATGATCAAAGCCTATCATGTAAAGAGTCAAGATTTAGCTGTCACTTTCTGCAAGATAAAATAAAGATAAAATATGACATGAATATAGAAATAATAGGTTTCATAGGAAGATTTCACAAAGGCCACGCCCGAGGAATATAAAAAGCTTTAGACAACAACATCATTATTATTTACCTTAATATTACCATATAATCTGCCCATCAGTATGTTATTTTCTTATAATACAACATTTTATAAAGTAATTTATTGTAATGTGCAAAAATGTTAATGAGCAGATTTATAAAAAAACCTTCAAGTTGAAAAAATTGCTAATAATTTTATAATTGTTTATCTGTGTAATGAAAACAAACAAAATACACAATTTTTCTACCACTTCTCTATATTTCTGTGTATACACTCGCACTTAGATGGTGAGGGGAGAGTTAGTTAAATACTTGGGGATTTTGCACTTAGATGGTGAGGGGAGAGTTAGTTAAAAACTTGGGGGGATCTCGAGAGGGGGAGCTCTGGGGGAGGAAGCTCAGGCCTGTTTCATCACATTTTCTTTCTAATCATGGCTGAAAAACAAAAAACCATTGATTATTATTTTTTATTTGATATGATAATAGAATTTCAGTTTAAAAATAATTGTTGAAGATTTGAGAAAGTCTTTTATAGATAAATCTAATATTGTTTTTTAATATCTTAGATTTTTTTTTTACTAGCATAGATTTTTATCTTTTATTGCAACTCCCAGACCATCACTTTACAGCCATTAATAAACAATGCAGATTGCAGAGGGACAAGCATTGTGGTAAAAAGCAAGTGAAAATATTATCAATTTATTTATGCCTCAATTAAATAAAGATCATCATTCATAAAGTCTTTTTATGGTCACTGCTGTCAGCAGAGGTGGTCATGTTTGACCTGCCATTGTTTATAATTTGTTTTTTACTTTTGTACAACATTCCTGTTTGTCTATCAATTGGCTTCATCACTCCCATTTTGCTAAAGAAATGAGGAAGTTTTATCAATGAATTAAAACCACATTTTATATCTGAACATTTTTTTAGAGCATTTTATTTAAGTGTGAAAAAAAAGTCTACAAATTGTATATACAAGCACACATCATAACAATCATATTTACACAATGTCTAGGGCCTTAAACCTTTGCGGTGGTGTAAAAAACATCATAATTCTTCTTAAAATCATTTGCATCTGTTGCTCTATTGCTAAAAAGATTTTCTGTAAAGATCCTGTTTGTGAATTGTATGTTATTCTTACTTCATTGTCATTTCAATAAGAACAAATTTGGTTTCTATTCACAGTATTAAAAACATAGTTTCAGGTTCCGGATGATGTATTTTAGAAATAACAATGAAAAATACCTGTCAGTACAAGTTGACTTACAAACAATTGAAACACAAGCCATTTTCTTATCTCAGCATACATTTTATGAATAAATTATACACTGATTTTTGCTTTGCGATAAAAACCTGAGGTTAAAGTCAGTGAGTATCTATGTACTATACATATTCATACTTGTGCAAAAGCAATATATCAATGTACTTGTAGAATTTGTGATAAATAAACTATGGCAATATCTACAAGATAAATCTTATTGCAAAAAAGAATTATGAGTTTCTTGATCTTTGAAAGATGATTCTAGCTTTATAGTAAGCAAAAGTTTCTTACAGAACAAAACTTAATCAGACAAACTTTAATATATAAATTATAAATGTATACCCAATGTCATTATTAAAATAATAGATTCTTCAAATCTAACAAATAGATTTACAATATTTTTTCTATAGTTTTGAGATTATTAACATTCAAATAGTTTTCAGATGATTGAACTCCTTCTTGTTGTTTGTGTTGTTAACACAATATTTCGGATATTACACCTGAAGAAGGCTGAAGAATAGATTGGCTGAAATGTGAATATCTACAATTGTTTACTTTACTTACAAATAAGTTTTTTCATTTATCACTAATTGCTAATTTCGTGTTTCATCCATTTAAAATTATTTTAATGTTTGTTATTTAGAGCATATTGTTCCCTGCAAAAATTAAATGAGCATGTTTTTTGACAGTCACTATCAAAGAAATGCCTGACCTGAATTTAGTGTTTGATAACCACTGCTGCATGGTCATTAAAAGTGGGAAATTGTTTCATTTTAACAACTGCAACGATACTAAACCAAAAGGATTAAAAATTATATTTAGTAAAAAAATGATTATTTTATTTTTATTAAATCAAGTATTGTAAGCTCATTTTATTAATTTTTGATTGCTATTTACCCTCATCTTAATTTTTAGTAGATTTTTAAAATCACAAAGTGTAAAAGGGTTTACAATAAATGAATAATAGCTTTTTTTACTAAAACCAAGTTGAATTGTAATTAAAAAAAACAACTGAAAGTTAAGATGAAGGTAAATAGTAGTTAAAAATTAATAAAAATGGTTTACAATACTTTGCTTAAATAAAAAATAAATAATAAAAATAATCGATCGCTTTTTTTAATAAAACCAAAACAATAACACTGCCGTGCCAGCCTTACTGAAATTGTGATTAAAAAAACTATAAATTAGGATGAATGTAAATATTTCATTTAATAAAAAAATAAAATAAAATAATCGTTTTTTACTAAAACCCAGTCATTGCTGTGGTGCTGGCTTAGTACTCGAGTAAATAGAAATACTGTGTAAGTATGAAAGTAAAAAATGTTAGCTTCTTTAGCGGTGATCGGTCAAATCAGTCCTTATGATGCAATCCATTTTTGATGGTTAAGTCATTCTACTTTGCCAAATGCTTTCTTTTCACTGTGGGTATTTTATGTTAAAGTCATTTATTATGCTATGAGATTTCCCAATGTTTTTTCAGCTGCAACCAGACCCTTTCAAGATTACACACCAATAATGCATGAAGAATAAAGTAACACCAAAGATTTTTATCCTGCTTCTAACCTCTGGCATCATTCCAAATGTTTGCTGTTGCAAATGTTCATAAAATGTATCTTGCTAGCATAATTTATTATATATATCTGCCAAAACAGTGTAATCTGCTGAACAACTAGAGACCTTTGTTTATGTGGTAGTAGTTGTACCTTATAGCAGTGACACAAGAGAGATAAACTAATATAACAAGAGAGTATTGCTAGAGCTCACACATACAATCTCCATGCTAGTTACCTCCATCTCCATGACTGTCAATAGAAAATGTTTATGATAATTAGAAAAAAACATTACATACAAAGAATTATGAAGAGTAGAATAAATAATACTTTTTTGAAAACATCCTGGTAAAACAAAGGTAAAGAGGGTGAGGTTTTCTATACTGTTTATTTGGGGCTAAGAGTGAATCAGTAAACCAGATTCTCCTAAAAAAAAGGTTGGAAATTTGCCAAGTGCTTATTGTTATACAATTGGGTGGATAGTTGAGAAGTTTATTTTAAGATATTCCCAACAATTCTTTTCCCACTGAAATATCACCTTGACACATAGAGATCTGCAGAGCTGGCTTAATTAACCCCGGAGAGTTCAAGCTAGAGAATATCATTATCAGCCTCAATCTGGGTTACATGGTGAAACCTTACTGAAAAATAGTGGAACATTATATTTTCATTTTACACTTTTTTAAAAATCAAATTATCATGAAATAAATTTTACTTGGAAATGTATTAACTGGATCCGGAATGCCGATTTTGAATGTCAAAATATATTGAGAGAGTAAAAGTGATCAGAAGATTGGGCAAAATGGCTGCCTGTATGTGTGTAAGGGTTAAAACAAGAAATGAAGGAGAGAGAGAGAGAGCAAACATTATTCCAAGCTGAAATTAACCACAAAGGATAAAAAGTGAAAACAAAAATAAACTAGCATTCCAAGGGAAATTATGAATCACTGCCACCCATATATGCTGTGTTGGGGGTGATCAATTAAAAAGTTGGGCTGTGATCACTGAATTTTCAAAAGAGGAGTGTGCATACAAAGTTTTGTTAGTGATGGGCAAACTCAGGATGGATAGATAGATAAAATTGAACCCCCCTCTAAAAACCTATTGGAGGGGGGGGGGTTAAAAAAAACAAAAAAAAAGTTATCTACTCATTGAGGGGAGTATGTGTGCAAAATTTCAAGTTTCTACTATGAATGGTTAGCTCAAAGTCCGGATACATAGATAGATACTTAGATACATATAAATGTGTGAACACATGAATAACCTAAACCTTTGGTAGCAGTGATTAAAACAACTATTTCTTAAATATGCTTTTAACATGTTCACTGATGCACATGTGCATCTTGTGGCATGTTGCATATTAGCTCTGTCGCAAATGTGCATCCATTCAACAGTTTTATTTAAGGCAATATAAATAGCTTTGGCATTACACTAGACTTAGTTTCTGCCTTGCGGCATTGAGAAGAGTCTGTGCTCATTTTGTTGCAATGCATGTTGCGCTATCCAGGGTAGCAGTGGACATGTTCATTAAAACACACATCATAAATTTGCCTTTGATCTCAAAGTTTTCCATCATCTCCACAAATAATACACACTATAACTTTTCACTTTCAAGTGCAAAAATTAGTTCAACATTATGCACACCCATGAATATATCTAGATTCAGGAAAAGATTTGCATATCATACACATTTGATCGTGTCATTTATTTGTATTTTTCAGTAAATCATGTAATTACAAGTTGGCCATGTGGGTTTAAAAACTAGGTTAATAAGTCTCATTGTAATAAATTCACATAGTAAAAAGCAAAAATCATTTCAGACTTTTTTATTATTTGTAAATAATCCCTTCTCTTTTCTTTCAGATGGTACTATGTGAATCCTATGCAAAGAATATAAATACCAACTATTTCTAAGATAGATTTAATGATTCCTTCAAAACACATGTCTTTAACTAGATGATACAGGTTCAAATCTTGATGAAAGTACAGTTAAAACTCAGTTTATAGCATTTTGTTGTATGTCACTCAAAGAAAATAATTATATATAGATTTATAAATAAAATTGAACTCTAAGTAGCAAAAAATTAATCAACAAGTTTTCTAAAGTCATCCTCTGTAAATCTGTTGAATATTGGGTAAAGAGTAATAAATGGAATTTATTATCAAGTGAAAAAATAATATTAGGTTCATAAAAATGATAATTTAATTTAATTATATACTTTAATACAGCCACATCGCTATTTTATGAACACTCACAAAACAAATGACATTTATCAGATGTTCATTCATGAAGAAATTTTGCATTAGCTTCACTTAAGATTAAAATCAGAATTTTCATTCCAATGTTACATGAGGTACAACATGAGGTACAACATGAGGTACAACAGCACGACTATATCTGAGCACTTGTACAATTCTACAATTTGTTAATCATAGCTATTTCATAATATGAACTTTCAGAATTCATTGAATAAATAAATAAATAAATAAAATATTGAATTTCAATCAAAATGTTTCTGTCTTAACTTTCAGGAATCTCAAACACTGCTGCTCCTGTTCTATTGATAGCAAAAATGGGTGGTTTTGTTAAACTATCACTCCTTTAATTTTAAACAGAAAATAACCACATCAGAAATAGTGTGATTTGTTTACATGATAAATGTACTAAGCATAAAGTATCAAGTGGTACAGTAAAAAAGAGTTAAAAATCTTAAAAGCATTACTGTTGAGAGAGACAGAGACAGAGAGATGGGCCAGATGCTACTATGTGAGTGGTAATTAGTTGTTTATTAGGATTGTTAATTCTGAGATACCCAATTTGTTTTTATTCAATCCATAACATTCTTAAAAAACGTTATATATTTTCAGTAATTAGGTGCCCAAGAACCTGTATAACAATTTTCTTTCTAATGGGTTCAGCAGTTCCAAAGTTCAATATTTTTTGCATGTTGACATATATAAAATGTAAACAAACAATTGGATTGACTATAACTCATGATTTTTCAATTCCTGGGGTTTTGTCAACATTATAGCCAAATTTCAGCAAAATCAGTCAAAATTTGAAATTTTCCCAATTGTAAACAAAAACAATGTTTTTGCTTATAAAATTTAAACAAACAATCAGATCAGCCATAACTCACCATACCCAGGTAGAAACTCTCCACAAGCCTACATACAAAATTTCATTTAAATATATTAAGGAATAACAAAGTTATCCAATTGAGAAAAAAGAAACGACAACGACGACGACAGACACTATTGCGAATTATAGTCCCCAGGTTTTTTTCCACCGAGGACAAAAATAAATATCACATCTATGAAGAACAAAGAGAAAGTTGTAATTGAAAATTCATATTTTTTATCCATCAAAAATGAGAAAATAAAACACTAGACAAGTAACAGAAAGATAAAGGTTCAATAGACATTTTCACATTTTGATTGAAATACAATTTAAATAACTTAGAATGCAATTAAAGAAGTTAATACTGGTGATATTTAAATAACTAATTTGATAGACACTCAATTGTTCTTGACATTCAAACATAATGTGAAATGCAAAAATAGCAGCTATGTACAGCCAAACATTTAAATATATAAATTAATATCTGAAGTTGTAGGTGTTGCATGTTAATTAAAATATCATTTGAAAAGAAATTTTAATGTTATTATGATATTTCCTCAACTATAACGCCTATTTTTAAAAATTTCCTGGTATAAGTTCTGTTTTCTGTCATATTTGACTTTTACCTGAAATGCTGATTGTTGTCAAGATAAAATAAGTTTTAAATGCTCAAGTGACACTCACCTATCTTTAACATCAATTATTCTGTGTTATGGTTATTCAACAATTCATTGATTTTTGAAAGATAAAGTATTTAAATAGCCTTTCCCTAAATTTATTCCTAAAAACATTGAACCAAGCGTTGCCTTTGAAAACAAATACGTAGAGATAAGAAAAACATAAAAATGCAGTGCATCTCCCAACAGAGAGCATACTGTATTCAAGAAATTACCATGCTATTTTGTTATGCAGAAGATACCAAATTATTATTTAAAAGAAGTTATTATTTTTATGTGTCTTTCAATTCTAGATGGATATTCTTACACATAGGAGACTTTTTAGTTTTTCTTAATGAATGTTCATTGGGCAGTGAAAAATCCTCTTTCCAGGTTTTGTGTCTAACTGATGTCAAAATTCTTCAGAACTTTTAAGGGTTAAGATGAGACCTAGGGTTGCTGTTGGATTCTGATTTCAACCAACATAAGTATGGAGCCATATTTATCCATGATAAAGATTGGAACATATTTTTTGCTTTTTGTTTTTAATAGGCACAGATCCAAGTGATGACTTTGGCCTGTCAATGTTAACCGCAAACAACAAGAAATGCCGTCATTCACTCCTTTAATTGAAATGAGAGGCTCTTTTAGGAGGATAGATGTTACATTTTAAAATTCTCATCTGACAGTGAGACCCTCGATCAACAAGATGAAAGAGTAAGAATTTGGCTAATGTATTCCTTCATCAAATGTTGGCCAGATTCTCAAATGGTTCTGCTTAATGACAGTGATAGAATCTTGGAAATGTACAGAAATATTTCAGATTGTTTATAGCTTAGCATAAGGCAGTCCGTCAATAATGACATTCTCTATTCCTCCTCTTGGTATCAATTTTTGGTTTCGAGATTGATTTTCCTCTGGTTTGTCTTTTGGTTTTCATCATTGGTTAGGATTTTGTCTTCGGCATCCATGACTTTGTTGGTAGTTTCTCAGGCCAAATTTGGATGCACACAACTTGCCACACTTGTGGCAGGAAATACCATCGCCAGGAACTGAGGGACCTTGAGTCTTCCCCTCACGTCTGAAGGTTGAAATCAAATAAAAGGTTTGTCTGAAGGTTGAATTCAAATAAAAGACAAGAAAAAGGTAGTTTGTGCATGAAATGGTGCAAGTTTTGGAAATTTACCCTTATTTCAGGCCACAACATTTGGTCCTGAATAAAGTTATGTCTAAACAATGAAGAATAACTAAGAATAACATCTTTATAAACTGAAAAATACTTGGCTGCATACAAGCATATCTACTTTATTAGTGGAAGAATACTGTCTAAAATCTACAGCTCATCTCACTCAAAAATATATCTTAGTCGGCATTGCCAGCAAATTACAAAGAAAAAGAGAAAGATTACTGTAATCTTCTAATATATGACTAATATAAGTTTCTATTCATAACTAGATACAAAATATATTTTCTTGATGTAGATATTTACAGCACTGATGGTATATACTTTACTTCAGTTAATATAAAACTATCAAATCACAATATTTTTTGAAAAAGACAGAGTGTATCACAAATCATAAACTATAAATATTTGCTTTACCATCTCCAAAGAAGCAAAAAGAACATCTGATCAAAAAAACCAAAATAAATATTGAAAATATATGAAGTTGTATCACTCACACTTATAAACATATGTGCTGTATTCATTAAAGGTTTTTAGGGCACATATTTTACAGCTGGATGATGTTACTGCAACTAGGTTTTATGGTTTGATAACCAATTACACCTCTAAGGCATGCAGGAAAGCTACACCTGTTTCAGGTGTAGCTTTCCTGCATGCCTTAGAGGTGTAATTGGTTATCAAATTCTTGCCTATATTACTCTTTCCTCATTTTCTATATGTGTGTGTGTGTGTGTGTGTGTAAACGTTATTATAGTATATGTTTCATGTAGATGAAAGCATTGTGTGAGCAAGGTTGGTGTATATCTGTTTACTAACAGACTGGCACTGAGCCAGTCTGTTAGTAAATATATATGCTGCAACCAATTAAAATTTGGGTTTGAAAAGACTGCAGTAGACCAAAAGAGATCAATTTGTCTGGAGACTACTGGCTAAACACAGCAACTGAGCACAAAGTTATTAATAGCTATGTAAACCTGGTATTGGTTTTTCCAATCTTCTTCATCCCCTGGGCAGATGAGCCTCCATTTTATCCCCCTTATTACAGAATGCCATCAACTGAAGAAGCAGAAGCAATTAGAATTTATTGATTAAACTCAAATACTCGGATATTCATTGAATGAAAATTGTCTTATGTGGGGATTTCATCTTCTTTCACTTTTTTTTACCAAAGAAGTAAGAAAGTAAGAAAAGTATGAGATTTTCATGCTTTCAAGATCTGGGTTGAATGATGTTAGGACGTTGGATAAGACAAGAGATAAAACGGTAAAAGACACTTGATGTTGGAAGAAGGAAAGAATTTTGCCTGTCAAAAAGATTCGGAAATTAAATTGAAGCAACAAAAGACAAAAAGAGAATAACTCAAAGTGATCAAATAATGAACAAGGAGTAATTGATGGAGACAAGGAAACATTTTTTTGAAATCTTGGTCTTAAGTCATGAATTGAATTGAAATTTACTGATATTGAAAAAAACAATTGTCTGTGTTCTCATTTTCAAACTATCAGCTGTATTGAGCATTTGATGGCATTTTTAGATCCTTCAGTTACACATTGAACATATAAACACACACACTGATACATGAGTGTCCACTGGGGAGAGGGGAGGACAAACTGGAATTTGCTAGCTGCCCCTGGATCAGGCCCTCTCACTGAGGGCGATGGGCTTTGAAAGTTGGAACTATATAGTCAATAAAGGATAATGGTGC
>VCCN01001303.1:5370561-5381476 GCA_006491835.1 Architeuthis dux
AGAAATTATTTCTTCCTCTTTGTAAAATTAAGCATTTTAGAAAGAGGAACAGCGGTAAAGGATGGGAAATGAAGCTTAAGTCACTGACTATATCGACGAACACATGGAAGTAAGTAAAATTTGTTTTTCTTAGTAACATCGTTAGCAGTGGAAGCTATAAAAGCTTCATAGACTATATATAAATATATATAAATATAAATATCACATACACAAAATGAATGACCATTATATACTAGAGTATATAATATATTCTGGAGTTAGTATTATTATTATTTCTCATGTGCAGCAGGGTGTGTGGAAATTGGTGACAAAGTCCTGATTTTCTTTGTATCAGATTAGTGATCTTTGCAAGTCTCAAGTTCGGTTGAGACCTAGACTTTAAACTCACAAGTTTTTTTTATTCTAGAATACTCTATATTAGCTCTGCAATTTTCTATAGAAATATACCTTCAGAGGAAAAGGCTATGCATTAAGTGTTTAGAATTTGTTATCAACTTCCACTCATAATTCATTAAATTGTGTGTAGGCAAAATGTTGCATGTTCAACTTAACAAAATGACAATTTTCTTATGGATAAGTAGGTTAACAATGCATAACATATAACTATAACAACTGTTGCAAAAACCGGATTTCCTAACAATAATGTCCTATGTTCTGGCATTATAGAAATATAGCTCTGGTTCAGTTCCTTTCACCTACTTAAATGTTTTATACATTTACATTTAATTGTTCTTAAATATAACTGCCCCACTTTTAACAATATCAGTGTATAATTCCTGTGTCCTTTGACACTATTGTCCACAATGCTCTCTTGTATATATTTAGAATTTTATCTTATGTTTTAAATAATAAAATGAATATTCCATAAAAAATGCAAAAAATGAATAAAAAATCTTAGCTTTTTTCTCTCTGCTGAGTAACAGTTCTTTTAAATAATAATATGTAGATGTGTTCAAACGTAATTAAAAGAACAATTTACTAAGATCAGCCTTAAATTTGCAACAAACAGGTCTGGTTAGTCACTCAATAGAAACCGTCATATGAACAATGTCTTTTGGCAGAATGCCATGTTGGGAGTGATTAATTAAAAAATTGGAAAAAGGGGTTGATCAATGAATAAGTTACTTCTCTCTTTTGTTGGGCAGTGATCACTAAAAAAGTCTGAATTTGCCAAAAAACAAGCGGACATAAACTAACGGATCAATTTAGCATAAACCTACATTGTAAATTTGCCCCCATACTATTTTGGGCGCAATTTAAAAAAAAAAATGTTTTTTCTAGACATAATAAGGAATAAATGTTGAAATGTTCAGCCCTCTAGCTTTTTCGGTGTGGCCTGTACGCATGATATATATATACATAGCCAGCCAACTTGGACCAACTTAAAAACGGAAGAAACCTATTTTGACAGTTTTCGTGACAGTTTGGTTTTAAACAGTTAACTAAGTTCAGCCCTAAATTTGCATAAAATAGTTATTTACTAAGCCTAACTTAGTTTTGGCACAAGGCCAAAAGAATGCAGTACTATTCAGTTGTAATGATCTTCAAGAACGGCTTGCTAACCATAATACCATGACTAGTTGCCCAAAAGAAATATTCAACAGTACCAACTGCTTATCAAGATATATTTCCAAAGTCCATTTGTTGGTCATATCATACAAACAATTGAGATCTGAATATTGTGAGAATCATAGAGGTATTAAGCAAACAACAAACGTGCATGCTGCTCGACACAAACTAAGTGATCAATTTGGCATAAACTTACATTGTAAATCAAACCCCCCACTAAAAACCTATTTACATGGGGAATTTTCAAAAAAGAGTTTTCAGCCCTCTAACTCCATTGGTGTGGCCTGTATGTGTGATACATACATAGCCAGCCAGCCAGACCGACTTGAAAACTGAAGAAAGCTATTTTGACAGTTTTGGTTGACAGTTTCTAACAGAATCTTTAACTATACAAATAAAGAAAAAATCTTCTTCCAATAAACATTACAAACTCCAAAGAAGCTGACAAACAGGAACTAAAATTAAATAGGATGATAAATAACAGACAATATTTATCGATAAATGCAAAGAAAATAGATAATTTTGTTTCAATTCAAAACTGTTTGCTACTAAATCTATTTTCCTTGCTTTGGGTTAAAATTTTATATACTGCAGATTAAATGATAGCAGATTATAATACATTATCTGTAACTCCTGGGACCAAGATTTCTTATTTTTCAAGATTACAGGGAATTAGGTTAGCAAGAAATGTTATAAAATGTCAAACCACTCCCATCCTATCTGTAAAATATACTGTCCAATTTTTCTCTGAATTTCAAGCTTATCTGTTGTGAATAATGTACAATGTTCATACTTTACACAAGAAGGACTTAAACCTTGGCTGTGGTTAAATGACAGCAGGAATTGGACTCTATGTGGCCAGATTAGTGATCATCAATCTGTCGCAAAAAATTAAACTTGAATGTTTGACAGCTAGGATTAAAACTGGCTTATAACAACTATCAAACTTATAAATGCTGGTATGTTTTCATGTACAGCCAGGGTATCTTATTCAAACTAAATAACATACAAAATTCAGTTTTTGTATTAAAATTTCATATATTCAATTCTCAGGTTTAGACTGAATTTTAACCTTATGAGCTTATTTCGTATTTCTATGCTGAAAAACTCAAGAATATGAGGAAAAAGGCCTTTAGATCAGAAGAAGAGCTAGCATTCCAAGGAAAATTATGAATCACCACCATCCATATATCACCCTGTGGTGATCAATTAAAAAGTTGGAAAAAGGGGTGATCAATGAATAAGTTACTTCTTTGCTTTTTGTTAGGCTGTGATCACTAAAAAAGGTCTGAATTTAAAATTTTATATAAGCATAAACTTACATTGCATATTGAAACCCCTCTAAAAACCTATTTGGGGGGGTAATTTTCAAAAAACAAAAAAGCATTTTCCCTACTCATGGAGGGGAGTGTGCATGCAACATTTCAATTTTCTACTATGAATGGTTAGGGCTGGACGAGATAGATAGATGCATATAAATGTGAGAACACATGAATAACCTAAACCCAGCAATGAATCAGTATTGTGGGTAGCAGTGATTAAAAGCTCAGTAGTTCAGTAGCTATGGCACAGCAGGTTTTCTTTAACCCATAAGAACCCACTGTGACACCAGTGTCATATACAATTTAATTGATCTGCACAGTCCCTTCCTTATACAATATTTTGTGAACACTAATTTAAACAAATGTAAACATAAAAAGAATAATGTCTAATTGATTAAATTATTAATAAAATATAATTTGAAACAATTAGCTTGTTGAGAAGACCTCCAATATGAGACAGTCGTATTTATTTTTATTCAGTTTGCAGATTTTATGTGTTATAAAATACATCTGAAAAATAATTTGTTGTTAAATATAACTAGAAAAGTTATAAATTTTATATATGTTGTGAAAATGCATATAAAAAGGCAAATCAGTGTTACTAAGCAAAACAAATATGTCAAGCAGATGTATTTTCAAATGATGAAAACATTTGCCCCAAATTCCCAATGTGACATATTGTCACGTTACAGATCTCGGACACTAAGAGTCCGATCTCAAAAACAACTTCAGAAATGTGTTCAATGTGTTCCAAGTGATGTATTTGGTCTGTTTTATATCCCACATAATTTTCCTTCAAGTAGAAATGGGTCCAGGTTCTTATGGGTTAACTAACTTGTTCATGTTTAAGATTTTGATAATAAAGCTTTTCACACCTTTATAATCTCAATGGTCCATATTAATGTCTTTTTGTGAATTTAAAATGTCCACAAATGTTATCAAAAAGAATTTCAAAAGGTTTGCAATATAGTCAAAATGTTCTATGAGGCAGTAAAACTCCTTATAATAGAATTGTTTGCCCTTGACAGTTTTCAGTTATGGATTTTCTCTGGAGTAGTTATCATCGCAGTATGTTTTGCAGTGCAGAACTCTGTAACCCCTTTGAATATTTACAAACAGAATGAATAAGCAGGCAAGTGAGTAAAATAGGTATTTCCATCAGACAGAATAAGTTAATAATATTGAACATGAAATTATCCCCAGCCAAATTTTGTTTGACATCTACATTTATTCATTGCACATTATCTGTAATCGCTCAATAATTATTTCTATTGATTTTGTTAGGATTTGACTTGGAGCCAACAGGGTTTTCAATTCATGAACAATTCAGACCATGTGGGAAAAGAAGAGCCTTTTCTGTCCTTACTCTCCTTCTTACTTGTCTTATTTACTCCACTTCCTATGCTCTCCTTTTTTGTCTTTATTTGGGTTTTTTATCTGATTATTTCTAATTTTCCACTCAATTCTTTTCTCTTGATTTTTACATTTCTTCAATATATATTATCTTCATATGTGTATGCAAGTTTATGTCCCTATATAAATATGCTGTGCCTTGCATCAGAAATAAATTATATGGCCAAAATGGCGGTTTTTCAATTTAAAGATTTTAATAACAAAGAATACAAATATAAAATAATGATATAGTGAAGATTTAATTTAATACAGATAAACAAAAATTGTCTGAATTAGCAAAGGAATTGGACTCTAGTTTATATATAATCTTACATGTACATATATACATGTGTGAGACACATACAAGGCCTATGAAAGAGAGGTGCTACAGGGTGGCTGAGAGAGTTAAAGGGGGCCCAAGAGTTAAACTTCTAAGTTGATACGATATGTCCATTAATAAAATGGTTGACTATCATTTATCGGTGAGCAAATATTGTATGGTGTGCTAAAAGGATTATAGCAGATGAAAACATGATGGCTAAAGGACGAGGGTGTTTGTGTAGTGTATGTGTAGGGGGGGAACAGCTTTGCGTATTCCATTTTGATCCACTTAATGTGTCTCATTGAATTCTTTTTTCACACAGCATTCAAATTCCAAAGTCTTAACATTTCTATTCCTGGAATCTTTTTCATTTCTATTCACACTCTCGTTCTTTATGCTTAGTTAAAAAAGAAATTCACTCAGTATCTCCCAATACAAATTGCAGACTCCTAAAGTTGATTTTTAAAAAATCTGATTGGATGAATTTTTATAATTCAAAACTGATGATTTTGTCAATGTTTTAATTTTAAAAAATCTCATTCACTTTAATAATCAGACTAAAATCTGTAAATTTCCAATTTCTTTTTCATGTTGTTCCCCAGAATCTGCAGAAGAACACAATTATGTCAAACACTTTGATACTTGAAAATGGTCAAACGCCATTCAAAATGTCAGACAAAAAGAAAGAAAATAATGAGTAACTATTTTTGATAATTTCTTTTTATGATATAATATTTTTAGTCACAGGTAGGAAGGAGCAAAATGGTAGTTAAAAGATTCAAGGTTCCATGTCAGGAAAAAACACATTTTATACCAAAGCAAAGCAGTTTTTTATTTGTAAAATCTGTATATCTCAAGTAGAATAGAATAATGAAAGGTAAATCATTTTTAAGAATATTCCAGTTAATTCATTGTTATTTCATGGTGTATACTTTAAAGAGTTTCTGTGTTTCTTCTCATTGATAAAGCTTTTTTTCTTTTTAAAAAAAAAATATGCATTGAGATGACTATTTTGGGAACTGTTTTGTCTTCTTATTATATCAATAATTATTTTGAGCATCTGAGTTCTAAAAATTACCTCAAAAGTCAACCTGCAAGAGTTTATATGGCCTTGTGCCACCTCTTTGTAGGGACACAAGTCCAAGGAGGGATATGGCAGAACATATCTCTCTCTGTCTACAATTATAAATTTGGTCTTGTTCAAAGTTCAATGAAATAAATGGATAGACAAATGTATTTATATAACATATATAATTTATTCAAGAACAATAATAATGAATGATTGAATGAATGGATATTGAGTGGGAAAAAATAATGCTTGTCACATTAAGAAATGTTCAGGAAAAATAATGCTTGTTTGCATTAAGGAAATGTTCAATTTGACTGGAATGAAAAGAGTCAGTAAGTTGAAGTGGAACAAAAGAGTTCTGAAGAAGTTGTTGTAATGTGTGTATATGCAAAAGTATGCATAGGTGAGTGATTGTATGCAAATGTATACATGTTTGAGTCAAAATCAGAGACTTTACTTACTCGCGTTGTGAATGTGAGAATTTGCCTTATGTGCATAAATGAATTTATGTGTATGTATATGTGTGAGTCAACAGCCATGCCTATTGACAAAACTTGTTGTCGTCTGATATTTATAGGAATTAGGTAGGCTCGCAGCACAGGTGAAAATTAGATGAATTTTCATTGGTCAAAAAGTCCAAAATAATTGTTGAACAATCATGTTGCTGTTGAAGTTTGCGCCTTTTTCAACTGGATGGCGGGAATCTGTGGGAGCCGATTTTGGTGATATTTGGAAAATAAATGTTTGGAAGTGAGGGAAGGTGAAGGAAACGACAAGTTCAAGTCTGACATCATTAAAATATGTCTGCCATGGCATCATATTCAGATATAGACTTAGTGTATTTATCTAGATCACCTAAAAGTAAAGTAAATAAAAAGAAAAGAAGAAAAGGAAATGCGAGAGTTTCTACCAAAATTGAACCTGACAATTATAAACCTGTCTTACTGGCCTGAAGGATTTTAACCTAAAACCATATCATTTCATTTCCACTTGAGCAAATGTTATTCCTTGATGCATGTTTAACACACATACCTGTAAAGACCACAACTACTGTGTACAAGCAATTCTTTCAAATATCAGGAGCCACTCTCTCATCAAGACTTGGATTAAGATACAAACAACCATACAGATAATCTTTAAATCTTAGAAGATAAAGAATTTTGAGGCTACTTAACTGTTTTGCTCACATTCAGTAAGCAGCATGCATAACAATATGGATTTTCTGCAAGCATTTACCTTGGCTGAACAAAAATGATAAAAGAATTATTACATAACTGTAAAAGTAAGATTTTATTGAAACGGGAAAAAGTTTGCTGGATCCAATTGGGTTTAAACAGTTCAAGTGCTACAGGCATTCTAGGATATTCTAAGGGAAGTCTCAGAATAATTATTCTGCTTATTTAGTAGGTATCATCAACTGAAGGGACATAGGTCAATTCTGGAAAGGTTTTATAGAATGAATACAATAAACAGAATCTAATAAAAGTAGAAAAGTACTACTCATAAATTACAGAAAAAAATAAATTTATTTAGAATATTTACGCTGTATGTATATAGGAAATTGTAAAGCTATTTAATTGAAAAGAAGAGAGAGCCCTTTGCACAATATTTGACAGATGAATTTTCTTTTTTCTAAACATTGTAATGAATATTACCTCCTCAGCACAAGAAATTGCATCATTGAAATCTCAGACTGTGTTAGAAACTGGCAACCAAAACTGTCAAAATCAATCGAAACTGTCAACATAAATTTCTGAAACTGGCAACCAAAACTGTCAAAATCAATCAAAACTGTCAACATAGATTTCTTCAGTTTTTAGGTGATTCTGGTTATCTATCTATCTATCATGCATACAGGCCACAGAAATGGAGTTAGAGGGCTGAAAATTTAAACATTTACTCCTTATTATAGTTTTATTATTAGTTTTTAGGTGTGTTCAATTTACAATGTAAGTTTATACTAAATTGGTCCTTTAGTTTGTGTCCAGCAGCTTTTTTTTGTTGAAAATTCAGACTTTTTAGTGGTCCAACAAAGTAACTTATTCATTAATCACGCCTTTTTTTCCAATTTTTCAATTGATCACCACCAACATGGCATTCTGCCAAAAGACGTTGGTCATGTTACTGTTTCTACTGAGTGACCTGTACTACATCAACTTATTTGAGTATCCCTATCTTTTATTACATAAACCACAATATTGCAGACACTGGCAATATTGCTTGATCACTCAAAAATAAGAGAGCAATTATAGATATGCATAGATTTCTGAAAGTAGCCTTTGTTGCTAGGAATAATGTGAACCATCTGAATGAGTGTTAAAGAATTAAAGATTTGCATTTTACTATGTTCTTATAATGATATTTTGTCATCCTTTTTTGATGTTTACACTCATTGGTTAATAATAACCTAACTGCTCTCAAATTATCAATTATAGATAGCATAATAAACAATAACAAAAGTAGATACACATTTATACATTATCTAAAACAAATAACTGAGTTCTGTATTTCTGAGATGAGGTGTTAGTATTACTGATACTATTGTTCGGACTGAGATCCTCATCTTGGTTGTCATTTCCACAACGTTTCGGCCGATGTACCCTCCGGCCTTCTTCAGGTGTCAAGTTTTGTCGGTCACTTACCGGAACTATTGAACTGAACCCTTTATTTGATCCACGGGGGTATACTGTCCTCATTCCACTATCCATGTCCTAGAAATTATTTCGTGGTTATTTTTCAGTTGTGGTGCTCCTGCCTGGGATTGAACCCACAACCTACAGATGACTCAACAGTCAGACACTTTTTAACCAACGCTTTAGTTATCTAGGCCACTGTCCCAACCAGCATTGGTTCAGTTCAATAGTTCCGGTAAGTGACCGACAAAACTTGACACCTGAAGAAGGCCGGAGGGTACATCGGCCGAAACGTTGTGGAAATGACACTAAAACAAATAGTCGCCAAGAGAGTAAGAGACCTGGTGTTTTATATCTGGGATTTTAAGGTTGTAAGAATAAGATTTATGGCTCAATTTCTTTCTTCTTTTGACTGTGTTGTATTTGTAATTTAAAGAATGTATTAGAAACTGTAACCAAAACTGTCAACATAGGTTTCTTCAGTTTTAAGTGATTCTGGCTGGCTGGTTTATCTATATATCTATCTACATGTTGTGTGTACAGGCCCCTCCAAAATAGATGTTTAGTGGAGGGTCAATTTACTATGTAAGTTTATACTAAATTGGTCTGTTAGTTTGTGTTTGGCAGCATTCAGGCTTGTTTTTTGAAAATTCTGACTTTTTTAGTGATCACCGCCCAAGAAAAGGTGAAAGAAGTAACTTGATCACCCCTTTTTCTAATTTTTTAATTGACCATCCCCAACACGGCATGCTGCCAAAAGACATGATGGTCACATGATGGTTTCTATTTAGTGACTATAACCAGACCTCTACATATTTTCTTTTTCTTGGTGCAAATAAGAGGAAATGCATGGTAAAACAATGTAGGGAAAATGATTAGAAAAAAGAGAAGGGAAAAGGAAACAAAGACTAACAGAGCAAACATTACTATTTGCATGCTTTTATAGATATTAGTAGGCTCCTAAGTTGACTTTTGTAAACAAACTGGGAAAATGTTTTGATTATACAGAAATTTAGAATAAATCTTTAGCAAACCAAAGTCAATAAAAACAGAAAAATAGGATTTACTCCAAAGCCACAACACAAGCTTTCAGTTACTATGTAGAAAAGTTTGAAAAACTATGGTATTCGAATAGAACCATCCCACTGCTCTTAATATTGTATTTCTAATGAAGAGTTCATTAATTGTATTTTTTATAATTATGATCAATGATTTTAAAAACTGTAATGATGAAATGTAAACTTCCAGTTATGAAGCACAATCCTTAAAGAAGACTCCTATAAGATTGATGTTTATGAAGCAGCTGAGTAATCATTATCCTCAGTACACAAGAAATCTTAAAAACTTATTTCAATACAGCTACTCTGCTAAAAGCTCGATCACCAAAGGCTTCTAGCATAATTGCAAGTGTTCCAATGAAATTTATGCATACATACTGCTTCTATATGTTTGTTAGAGTAAATTTGCTAAGTAGTTTTTACTTGTGCAGATCTATACTGTTACTTCTTTTGAAATGAGTGCATGGTTGCAATGAATAAAATTCACCTATAAAACCTAAAATGTAAGCTACATCTTCCTTACCTCATGTAAACTTCTCAGATATATGAATCCAACTAGTCCATAAACCTTTTCATTTCATTTGGATAGTATTATCAAAATCAAACTTGGGATAAAAAAAGTATTTTTTTTAAAAATCCATTAATAAAAAAAATAAAAGGGGCACATTTCATAAAGGTTCAAGCTTCATATTTCTAGCATCTACCATGTTTTAAATTTAAATGCATGCTTATAAAAACAGCAGACAACCATATGAATATCATCTTTTACTTAAATATATTTTCAGAACAATTATATATCTCTGCCCCATTTAAAGACAGCAAAGTGCTTAAGATTATGTTTATACACTCAATATTGATTGAATCATCTTTAAGGTAGATTGCTATTCCTTTGTGTGTCATCTCTTGAGTTGCTACAAAGTCTACTTTGCCTGGGACAATATTCACCACTTATGTAAAATGCTATCAGAAAATTACTTATGATTTCTTTCAGTCTAAAGTTGTGTTCAAGCATTATTTAAGTGTTAGCTATCAGCACTTGAATACAAAAGTTGGATAGCTCAAGAGTAAAGCATGTAATTTTGAAACAAAAATTATAATAATCTACACCAAGTACAGGCATGGCTGAAGACTATTACCAGAAACTTGCTAAGAAAACTGATTCCTCTGTTTTGCAGTCAATCTAGCACTTGTAAAATCCATAAATACATTAAGTATTATTGTCTTCCAAAAAGAAAGGATATTTATGATTTACATTTTGTAACTATTGAGCTGGTAATTTAATTGGTTGTTATGTTCAAAAATGTATTTAAAATAATCCGATACTTAACTAGGGGTCAGCTTAATGAATAATGTTAATGCATTGTATGTTTCTGGCATTTAAGAGGAATGTCTGATATTTTAAAATCACCATAACTTGATTGTTTATTCAAACTATAATTTGCATTTTAGTTGTTTTTAACACAATGCTTTGGTTGGTCAAGTTCCCAGTCTTTATCAGCTAAACAATGAGGACTAGCATTCCAAGGGAAATTATAAATCACTGCCACCCA
>VCCN01001303.1:5381826-5397129 GCA_006491835.1 Architeuthis dux
GCAATAAACCAGTGTTGTGGGTAGCAGTGATTAATACTAGTCCAAATAAAACATCTGGTAATCTGCCATTTCAAAACTTTAAACAATTTTGACTCTTGGCATGAACCTATATTGTCCGCTTAGTGGTTATGGATGAAAACAAATATGTGTTCAAAACGAAAAAGGGAATAAAGTTATATTTAAGTGAAACCCTCAGTTTTGATCCAACACCCTTTATTTTATTTAATAGCAATAAAATAAAGAACAGCTTCCCAAATAAACATTTTAGATAGTAAATATAAATAAAACATATTTTGTATAATTTATTTAGTAAGAAGGATAGAAATATGACTAATGTCAAACACCATGCAATTACTGAAATAAAATTATTGAAATTGCTCATTCAAAAGGCCTGGTGATCTCTGCTGGGAATGGTTTTAACTTCTTGGGTTGGATAGAGGAAGGAGGTTCTGCTCAATGTAAAAATAAATATGGTAATTGTGATCAATGCTGTTCATTTGAGCTCAAGAAGAGCAATGGAGCACACTCACTCACAACATCATCAAAAGGTACTGACAAGTGGATATGAGCTCAAGACTATAGAGTAAAAATAGGTCCACTTATTGGATTAGAAAATGATTGAAAACTGAAATAATTTCTTTGTTAGAAATAATCATTACATGCACCAAAAAATATTCCATCCTCTCTCTTTTCTTCTTTTTATTTTTATATCCCTCACTGCACAAATGAGGATCACAAATTAATTTGATCAAAGAGTGGTGGGTCTTGTACAGAAATAGGGCTAGGGTGGAAATATCTAACTCTCAAGCTGCATCCCCAAGAGATGTTTATTTATAAAATGAGTGGATTCTGTATTCATGAGTTCAAAAATGCAAATCGTCTGAATGAACAGAAATAGTATGTTTAACGCTTACTTCTATTTTGGATGTGGACCTGAGTAAAGCTGAAATAATTTCCATGACTGGACTTGAAAAATACCAAAACATAAATAGTGCACAAACTGTTAAACCATGTTACATGTTTCTGCAGTCTGGATAATGGATTGCTCTATAATTATATGCTAATGTTGTCAAGGCTTCATTTTAATCTGATGTGCAATTGTACATTATACACATACCTATCTGTTCTTTTAATAAAGCATGAAGTAAATATTTTAAAATATTCCACTTGAACATGAAAAAATGATGTATAAAATAAATAATTCAATAAACAATTTGTTGGACTTCTTTTTTAATTTTTAATTTGATCATTTTAAAAAAGAAGCATCTTGATTGAGAAGAAATAAAATCATTCTTCTTTTAAGAATTTATTTTCATGAATCAAAAATAAAACTTGATCATCCTAGTGTTTTCTAGGATAAAAAACGAATCTGCTATGAGTCTGGTTCATTTTGCTTGGAAGATCATATATCATAAAAAATATTTGATCTTTGTTTGCCAATCATCAAAATATATATTTTATATCTCCCTTTGCTTTAGGACTTACATATTGGAAAACCAAAAATCTTTTACAAACTACCTAGCTCAAAGATTGAACTCACGTCTCAAGTAAACTCATATTATTTTTATATAGGGTTCCTATATAAAAATAATATGAGTTTACTTGAAATGTGAGTTCAATCTTTGAGCTAGGTAGTTTGTAAAAGATTTTTGGTTTTCCAATATGTAAGTCCTATTAAGCAGATTGAATTAATCTTCACTTTATTCCAGTAGACAATAGCTGAGATACCTATAATCAGCAGTTCACAAAAGAAACTAACATTCTAAGGGAAATTATGAATTAGCTCCACCCATCATCATCACCATCATCATCAGCAGCAGCCATTATAAGTCTACTGCTGGACAAAGGCCTTTCCCATCTCCTTTCATGACGACCGCGATTGCACTAACCTCTGCTATGTCTTACTGACAAACCGTTCTATCTTATCCCTCAATCTTGTGTCTGATCTTTTCCTACTGCATTTACTTTCCCATGGGCACCAATCGATTAGTCTTTTGCTCCATCTATTGTCATCTCTTTTTGCTAGGTGACCAGCCCATCTCCATTTTTGCTGCTTAATTATTTATATAATATCCTTTACTCTAGTCTTGCCTCTGATGCATATTGATCTGTTTCTATCTCTTAGAGTTATCCCTAGCATTGCTCTTTCCATGGCTCTGTGAGATTCTAAGTTGGTTCTCAGTTAGTTTTGTTAATTTTCACATCCATAAGTCATAGCTGGTATTATGCATTCGTTGTCTGCTTTTTACCAGATAAATCAAGCGGTTGTGGTGGTAAAATTAAGTTACCTTGATGGAAATAAATTTATGATTAAAAAAAGACAGATCTGGTTAGTCACTCAATAGAAACTGTCACATGACAAACGTCTTTTGACAGCATGCTGTGTTGGGGGTGATAAATTAAAAAATTGAAAAAAGGGGTGATCAATGAATAAGTTACTTTTCTTGCCTTTTTTTAGCAGTGATCACTAAAAAGTCCAAATTTTCAAGAAACAAGCACGAATGCCGACGGACACAAAATAAAGGACCAATTTGGCATAAACTTACATTGTAAATTGAACCCCCACTAAAAACCTATTTAGAGGGGGAATTTTCAACAACAAAAAAACGTTTTTCCCTACTCATTGAGGGGAGTGCGTGTGTGCAAAATTTCAAGTTTCTACTATGTACGGTTAGGGCTGGGCAAAGTCTGGATACATAGATACATATAAATGTCAGAACACATGAATAACCTAGACCCAGCAACAGTGATTAAACCAGACTGTTGTGGATAGCAGTGATTAATTTCATATTTGAGTTCTCAGATGCAATGGGGGAACAGACAACCTGGTAAAAAGATCATTGTAGCTTGAAATGGAGGATCATTAGACAAAACAAAACACTGACAAGAGGAAAAGATTATTAGTTCAGTCCCTAAGAAGAATGTTGCGAATGACAACAAAAAGGATAGAAAGAAAAAATAATCTTCTTGAATCTATTTGAAATTCTATGGAGATTACCAAGCAAAACATACACCTGAGGAAGCCTGGAGAGTGTGCTAACCAAAACATTTTAATCGAATGAACAAAGGTGAAAAATCATTGAATAATAGCAATACCTCAAGTCAGAATTCCAGAAAATACTTAATAATCATCTTTTATTCTTTAACTTATTGACTGCTTTATTACATATACAACCAGGAATAATAATGTCTTCATAGCTTTATTTCATTTTAAGTAGATGCTCTTCAATTTATAAACAAAAGTAGACAAATTCCACAAAGTTATATGAGGTTAAAATGCATGAACAGAGCACAGAGCTGAGCAAGTAATATGGTTAGACAGCTCAAGTACATTGGGTTACAAATAAACTTTCTTCAAGATTTCTATGAGTGGTTAGCGGAATAATTAAATTCAGCTAATTGAGAAAGAACATGAAGGAAAATAGAGATGGAATGTTAGAAGCAAATATTAAAAAACTGCGCACTTGTCTGGAACAATGTGGCTTATTTGGAGAGAAAGGAGAAAAAGGAAGTATGGTGAGAGCGAGGGTTAAAGAGGAGCAGCAGTATGGTGAGAGCAGGGGTTAAGAGGAGAGCATTAGTCAAGAGATGGCAATTGTTATAGCATGAAAGGAAACAGCCAAAAGCAGAATATTACAAAATGATATGAAGTAAACATATGAAGGTAATAGAGAGGTAGTAATGAAAGGACTTGAGACAAAGGATAATAATGTAAACAATGACAAAATCAAGAACCAAGATGAGAGACTCAAAGTAAAATCTGAAACGGAGAAAAGTAAGTAAACAACCAAACAACGAAAACAGGAAACAAGATAATCTTAATTTACATGTTTTTATAATATGTCTTCATAGCTTTATTTCATTTTAAGTAGATGCACTTCAATTTATAAACAAAAGTAGAGAAATTGTGTTTTGTAAATAATTTTATTGACAAGTTGCACTTTCTTCTTACTCTTCTTTAATAGGCCTTATATTTTTACAGCAATTGATTGCACATGTTTTCAAGCGCTTTTGTCCAGTGGGGACTTAAGTATCGAGGTTCCCGAGAAAGGGCGCTTTCTATAAATGCATTTTTAAAAAAAAATTTTTAATATTATTATTGTTATTGTTGTTGTTGTTGTTATTGTTATTGTTATTTCTTTTTTGAATAACTAAATATTTTATTATTAATTCTGTCTGCAGCCCATAGGGCATATTTTAGGGTCAATTTTTATAAAATTAACACCAATTTACATGCATAGAAAAACAAAATATTTAAAAAATTAAATAAAACAATCAAAGAATATTTTTATCCAATTTTGTAAATATCTTTTGCTGAATAATCAACTTTTAATAAATCCCCTAGATTAATTTATAGAATAAGTAAAGCAGTTATTACAAGTGAAAAACTTTTAATTATAGGCAAACAACTATCATCTTCTTAAGAGATGGCACAACTCTATATTTTGTAAGTAATATAAGGAATAAGTATCAAATAAACAACTCTTTAACAACTTGAGTGTTTTTAGTCTATATATTTGACTCGAAACCTTGAATTTTGAAAATTCCAATATTTTCCAGAAAGGTCAGTCCAAAAAGCTAGCTGTAATCCAAATCTCATTGAAACTGGTTATTTTTTTTAAATAGCAACCCTGGACAAACACAATACAGATGATATTACAGTTTTGATTATTACTGACATTTGAATATTTTTGTTGATGGAATTGTTCATACACCGAGGATGTCAAACATTGATCAACATTGATCAACTCTCATATCAGCTATAAGCCACATACTGTCCTAATTGTAGCTATAAGTGAATGTGTACTTTTATATATACTGATCTACCTGTTGATGTGTCATCTTCCAACCATGGTATTCCTCTCTGTGATACAACTTTGATATGACGTAATTAGTGTCAGGTTGTAGATGAGGAATATTGACGTTTCTATCTATGTGTACTCTAATGACTTCAGGCTGCATAATATAGCAGGAGGTGAATGTGAAGGAGGCATTACGAGAAACAGCTGCTGAAATTACCATGAACAAGATTTCTAGTGGATGATAGAGATTTTCTGTGCACTAGTAAATCCACTCAGTACTGTACTGATCTCACACACTCACCCATGTAGATATAGAACACTTGCTGTGATGATTTTCTGGTTGTTCTTGCTAGTAAGTTTGATCCTCACTGGTTGGTCCATGGTCTTGAGCCAAATTTAGAACTCTCAAACAAATGCCATATATGCCGGACTATAAGACGAATGGTTCACAAGGGTATTTGTAGGGCTACTGCTCACTGAACTCATCTAAATCCTATAATTGTGCATATTGAGCTTCTGTAGAAGGCCTCTTAGTCATAATACCAGCACATTGACACAGTGTAATATTTGCATGATTTAAAAAAAATTAAATGCCTTTCTTATATACTGGCATATACAGTAACTACATTACTAGATACACATACACATACATGTACATATACATAAATACATACATTTATAGATGCATGCACACATATACATATATAAACTATATTAGTTGCCATACCAATTTTTAAAATTTATTTATACAGTACCCAAATCTTTATATTATGATTTATATCCATATGATTTATATTCATAATTTTATTAGTTTCAATAATTTGCAGCCAATAGAATTACAAAGTATGTTTTTTATCTAACTTCATTAAAATCTATTTAGCTTTTCCAAAATAACAATATAACATATTCATAACTGACAGATAATGTCATACTTACTTTATTTGTATGTTAGATATATTATAAGAAGTGACATGTGTTGAAGTTTAGAGAATAATCAGTTTTGTTATATAGTATCAAATAAGAGAATGTAAGCATGTAAACGTCTGCTGAGTTAGGTTTTCTGCAGAGTTAAATTCAATGAGATCGAATGAAGCATTAAAGAGAAGTTGTAGAACCAAAAGATATCTGTGATTAAAATAGACTCTAACAAAAATACTTGTGAGAAATCAGAATTTAATATAAAACATGAGAAACAATTTCAGTTAACAATTTAATAAATTTATTTTACATCTCTATCAGAAAATGTTGAACTCCCCCTCTCAACTTGCTGTTGCTCAGAACTCTTTGGAAGTCTTTTAATCTAAATTTTTCATGGTATTTAAGGGTTATCTTTGTTTACAGATACAGCATTTTTTAAATTTAAGAAATTTATTGTGCACAAAGAAATAACTCCATAGAGTAATTCAGTAAGGTCAACATACATGAGAATATTATTTAGAAACATTATTTGTTGATTAATGAATAATTAAATAACATATTTTCACTTTATTGTTCGTTGGCATATAGGCAATTTCAAAGATTGTATACATTTTCTAAAAGGAAAGCTTTAAAGTTTTGAAGGAAATTAACCTCATTTAGCTAAACAACAAAATGGTAATAACAACAAATAATTTGTCAATAGATCAAAGTCAACCATTTCTCTCTGTTATTAAATAATCAGTGGGTCATTATTGGAAAAATATGTGTTTATAAAATGAGAAAACTCTAAAATGCAGAAAAACAGGTCTGGTTAGTCACTCAATAGAAACCGTCACATGACCAACGCCTTAGGCAGCATGCTGTGTTGGGGGTGATTAAAAAATTTGAAAAGGAGGTGAACAATGAATAAGTTACTTCTCTTGCATTTTGTAAAAGAAGTCTGAATTTTTTAAAAAGTGGTACAAACTAAGGGATCAATTTTTCATAAACCTACATTGTAAATTGAAGCCCCCACTAATAACCTATTTAGGGGGGTGGGTTAAAAAAAACAAACAAAAAAACGTTTTTTCTAGGCATAATAAGGAGTAAATGTTGAAATTTTCAGCCCTCTAGCTCCATGGCTCTAGTTTTGGTTGATGGTTTCTAAAAAATGGAATCTGATGAAAAAGATGAATTTAAAAATGAAAACATTACAATAAATTTTTACGATTTACTTTTTAGATAACAGAAAGGTGATTGAACTAAGCAGAAAGTATGGAATCTTAAATGGGTTAAAAAAACATTTCAAGCTGTGAAAGAAAAATTTAGAGTGGGTGTCAAAAAAGGTCCAGATCAAAGGATTCAGTGTTGGCACCTGAGGCGTTGTTTTATGACTTACTTTTTATCTAATAAAAGTCAAAGTGAACACCTTCGTGTCAAAAGAAAGAGAGAGGGGGGGGGGTGTTGAACTCCAACCTAACAATCAGAACTCAAAGTAAATATATTTTAGACATTAAAGGAAAGAAGATTCTCATGTAAAATGGGGCAACCTGACTAAGTAAGATGAAAAAGAAGCAGGAAATAAAGAGGACTAGCATTCCAGGGAAATTATGAATCACTGCTGTGTTGGGGGATGATTAAAAAGTTGGGCTGTGATCACTAAAAAAGGTCTGAATTTTCAAAAAAACAAGTGGGCACAAACTAGTGACCAATTTACATAAACTTACATTGCATATTGAACCCCTCTCTAAAAACCTATTATTGGGGGGGGGGGTTAAAAAAATATAAAAAACATTTTCCCTACTCATTGACGGAAGTGTGTGTGCAAAATTTCAAGTTTCTGCTATGAATGGTTAGGGCAGGGCAAAGTCCAGATGCATAGATACATATAAATGTCAGAACACATGAATAACCTAAACCCAGCAATAAAGCAGAGTTTTGGGTAGCTGTGATTAAAATCTAAATCCAGCAATAAACCAGTGTTGTGGGTAGCATTGATTAAAGCCTAAACCCAGCAATAAACCAGTGTTGTGGGTAGCATTGATTAAAGCCTAAACCCAGCAATAAACCAATGTTGTGGGTAGCATTGATTAAAGCCTAAACCCAGCAATAAACCAATGTTGTGGGTAGCATTGATTAAAGCCTAAACCCAGCAATAAACCAATGTTGTGGGTAGCATTGATTAAAGCCTAAACCCAGCAATAAACCAATGTTGTGGGTAGCATTGATTAAAGCCTAAACCCAGCAGTAAACCAATGTTGTGGGTAGCATTGATTAAAGCCTAAACCCAGCAATAAACCAATGTTGTGGGTAGTGTTGATTAAAACTTAAACCCAGCAATAAACCAGTGTTGTGGGTAGCATTGATAATAAAAAAGCTGGAAAGAAGAGGATAAAAGAAACAGAAAAGTTTGTAAAGAGAAGATAATGATAATGGAGTGGGAGGAGGAGAGTAAAGAGTTGGAGATAAGAGGCAGCATTGATGATAAGTATTGGCATTAGAGGACAAAGATGAACAGAGAAATAGAAGAGGACAGTGATGGAGAGAGAAGAAAATGGTGGTGGTGATGGATAGTGTTGTTAGTCATAAGAAAAGGTGTGGAGAGGTAAAAAGGAGGATGAAGGGAAAGAAAGAGAGAAGAAGAAAAAGTTGGTCATAGAGGCAGAGAGAGAGACAGTGGGGAAGGAAGAAGACAAGAAAAGTGATGAAAGGAGGGAGGAAAGAGAAATAATGGGGATAAATGTTAATGAAGAGGGGTATTTATAACAAAGGAATTATTGTGTCAGTGGGAGAAGATTGATGGTGCCAAGAAGAGGGAGAAACCAAAGAAACTAGTATTCCAAGGGAAACTATGAATCACCGTCTTTTTACCTCGTAAATTAAACAGTGGTGGTGGGCAGTGACCACTGAAAAGTCCACATTTTCAAAAAAACAAGTGAGAATGCTGCTGGACACAATCTAAGGGATCAATTTGCATTGTAAATTGAACCCTCCACTAAAAATCTATTTTGGGGTTAGAATTTAAAAAAAAAAAAAAGAAACATTTTCCCTTCTCATTGAATGATCAATGAATAAGTTACTTCTCCTACCTTTTGTTGGGCTGTGATCACTAAAACAGGTCTGAAGTTTCAAAAAACAAACAGGCACAAATTAGTGATCAATTTAGCATAAACTTACATTACATATTGAACCCCCATCTAAAAACCTATTTGGGAGGGTTTTTAAAAAAAACAAAACATTTTCCCTACTCATTGAGGGGAGTGTGTGTGCAAAATTTCAAGTTTCTACTATGAATGGTTAGGGCTGGGCGAAGTCCAGATACATAAATACATTGATACATATAAATGTCAGAATACATGAATAACCTAAACTCAGCAATAAACCAGTGTTGTGGGTAGCGGTGATTAATATTGAGGATAGTGAGAAAAAGGTTAAAAGTGGGAGGAGAGAAGAAGAAAATTGGTCAAGATGGTTGGAGAGGCAGTTGAGGAGAACAGTAATGGCGGTGAGGAAGGAGAGGAAGATATGAACAGTAGCTTACAATTAAAAGTAGAAAAAGGAGAGAAAATAGATCATCATGATGATGATGATGACAGGCTAGAGAAGAACAATAGTGATGCTGGTAGTGATAATGATTGAAGGAAAAGAATAAGTCATCTTCTTAGGATGATGATGATGACAGAAAGAATGATGAAAAAAAGCAGCAGCAGTAGTGATTTTCAAAAATACATATCATCATTATCATCATGAGTGGCAGTCACCTTACCACTGCCAGCACCATCTTCATAAATACTAATAGTGCTGCCATCTTCAATGCTACCATCATCTCATCATCATAATAACTGTAATATCAATAATGTTGATGGTATGGAAAAAAGGTAAAGGAAGAGCATTGTGTGTTTAGGGAGTGTAATAATGATCTGTATATCAATGATGATGGTTCTGATGGTGATGGTTCTGGTGCAACTGATGGTGTTGCTCATGGTGAACCTCATGGGACATTTATATAAAAAGCAGACATAAGATGTAAAAAAGAAAAAATAAGTTGGCAAAATGTTGACAGAAAAAGAATGAGGTGAATATGCCAGTGAACAGAGAGAGATAGAAATACAAAAAGATGACGCAAAACTGAGGGAGAAAGAATAATGAGAGATGGATAGTTGTAAGACAACTGGAGATCGTTGATTGGAAGTACTAATGTAAGTATAAATGTATGTATGTCCTACAAGCATCTGGAGCAGCAGCAACAGCAGAAGCAAAAGTAAATAATGGATTACTCAATGACTATGGAGATTTTGTTTCATGTCAGTTGTTTTTGGGGTGTTTCCAACAAACAACCCTAATGTTTGTGGAAGTACCAGAGTGAGTGGATGAGTAGAGCAAGGGATAAGGTTGGTGAGTATAGGTGTAGGCATGAAAGATGTGGGTGGTGTATGTGAAGTTGCCTGCCTGTGTATGTATGTGAAGTTGCCTGCCTGTGTATGTATGTGAAGTTGCCTGCCTGTGTATGTGGAAGCAACATCCCATTGTCAGCATGAGTCTTCAGTAAACTTAAGACAGAAGATACGAAAAGGCATCAAGGTAGAGTGGCAAGTTAGGAAGTATAACTTTACTTGACTGAAGAATTCTTATTTTTTGTTTTGTTTTTGGACTCATTGGAGCATCAATCAAACCAGAACAGAATTTATGAAAGGTAGTCTGCGAATAACAACTTGAACAACAAGGGGAGCAAGAGTTCAAACAGTTCACTTGTAATAATTCTTAGTCTTTTTTGATTCAATACTTTGCAAGTCACCAAAAGCATCCTGGTTAGCCTAGAGACAACCAACTGTGCAATACTGTTCCAATACATGCTTTTCAGCAGAACTCACTATTTTGGCTGTTAGTATATTAGAACTGAAGCAATAATAAAAATGGTGAAGAAAAGAAATTGAATGCAGTCTGTTCAAAGAGCTTTTTTTTGTTTATTTTTTGTCACTTTTCACATCAAAGGATTAGTAAGAAGTGAATTATTTATGTCACATAATTAATAAGAGAGTTAAAATGTCTTATAGGAGTTAGAAACACTAAAAATGAAGAGCAATAAGAGAATGTTTTTTTAAAAACATTGAGTATGGCACTTGTTCACTCTGGATTTAAAAATGTTGAGATTTACTTGTCGGGAAAACATTCAGAAAGGTGTTTGTTCCACATAGCAGATGTTCTTGAGAAGAAGCTATTTGCGTGGAACTCGCAGCGAGTCCTTGATATATCTAAAAAGTATGGATGTGCCTTAATTACAGACCAAGTTTTAACTGAAAATTCGTGGACAGGAGGAACAAGAGGGAATGTAATTCATCTGAACACTTTCCATGGAAGTAATGGTAGATAAGTGCCAAACTTGCAACATTAAGACAATGAGACAGTGATTGGAGTGTGGAAAAAAGCTCATCACCAACTAGTCCACACATTCGCTTATGTACTCTATCAAGTGTGGAAAGTGCATGATGAGGAGCCTGCCCAGATGTGCATGCAGTACTCCATTGTTGGGTGGATTTGACTCTTTAGATTAATTTCCATTCATAATATGCATATATATCATTATTTGATCTGATAAAGACTATTTCTTATCCTGAAATAAGCAATGACAAAGACATGTTATTTTCATTTTAGGATCTCTCTTAAAGAAAAAAAATATAGAAAGATTCCAGATTTGTTTGGACAACTGAACTCATTCTTTTTGTTGCTGATGTTGTTGCCACAATGTTTTGGCCAGTTAAATCTACAGCCTTCATCATGTGTACAACATCAGCGACAAGTTGAATTCAATTGTCTGAACAAATCTTGGAATATTAATGACTCTTCTCAAAGTTATAGACAATATATATAAAAATACTGTCTATAGTTTTGAGAAGGGCCATTAACATTCAAAGAGTTTTTTGGATGATTGAACTCCTTCTTGTTGTTTGTGTTATTAACACAACATTTTGGCCAATCCATTCTACAGCCTTCTTCAGGTGTAAGGATGTGATGTATGAATATGGTGTACAAATGTGATGGTGGTAAACAAGGGACGTAATGGAAAACACCTGAAGCCTACATTATAAGCATTGCTACCATTGGAGAGAAGAATTTCTGTTTACCACCATCACATTTGTATACCTGAAGAAGGCTGTAGAATGGATTGGATGAAACATTGTGTTAACAACACAAACAACAAGGAGTTCAATCGTCTGAAAAAATCTTTGAATATATAAAGATTTTTACTTTTAAAAAATCTCAAATCTTTATTATTTCAATTTAAAACAGATCAGAGTAAAAACATTAGTTGAGAGACAAGTTTATCAAAGTGGATAGTTGTGAACTAATTTTTGGAGGTGATTTCTAAAGCAGATATTTATTCAACTATAGAATACGAGATCCTGTAAATTCTCCAAGACTATCTTAAGTGTTCAGATACTGTAAAAGGCATACTCATGATTTACATGCTTGATTCTTTTTACTCAAGTCTTGCTCAACAAATTCAGGAAGATCCTCAAAATCGATTTCAAGCGTTAACACGCCGTTCCTAAAAAAACTTAATTGGATTGGCCTGTTTTATAGAACCAAATAA
Source organism: Architeuthis dux (assembly GCA_006491835.1). Lineage (NCBI taxonomy): Eukaryota > Metazoa > Mollusca > Cephalopoda > Oegopsida > Architeuthidae > Architeuthis > Architeuthis dux. Next base: position 5,394,118 of record VCCN01001303.1, read on the forward strand.
GTTATAGGAACTATGTGCAAATTAAACAATATTAGTTTCATGATTGCTTCTCTTCTATACAATACTTGGAATACAACAATCAAAGGGATAAACACATTGTCAGACACTATGTGCAATTTACATGTACTTTATTTCTCAGCCTCAAGGGTGCACCGAATTTTTGACCTGAAAATCTTTGAAGAAAAAGGAATAAAAATAGGATAGGCCTATGAAAAGAGTAACCTTCAACCTTGACACCAGGTATATGGTATTTTCTTTGATTTCTTTGACTGGGTACTTTTTTAGGATCAATATATTTTTTACTTTCATAGGAGTATGAAGGAGAGAGAGGGGGGATAATATAGGAGATATTGAATGAGAAATATAAATAGAAAACAATAATCTTAATTTTTATAGCAAAAAGAATGAATAACAGAGAAGAAGCAAGAAAATTAGAGAGAAAGAGAATATCCTTTGCTTTCCCTCTGACAGATCTTGTGATATTAATTTATATTACCTCACTTGCAGCTGATATTTGTGTAGGTGTGTGCATTCATTGGTCTTTCAAGAGAAATTATCTGCATTAAATCATTTTCCACTGATCCAATAGACGGGAATTATTTCAACAAATCCCCTTTCAATCTTACAATTAATCTTCAAAAATAAAAAATAACGGACTGTCTAGTATTAACCAACTGATCTTTAAGCTTCCACTCCTATTTGACTAATAAAATGTATATCTATCAAGAGCTTACCATGAAAACTTCTACCAAAAAACTCTATTTTAAATCCAATATTTAAAAAAATCAGTTTTAATTTCAAATCTTCTACTTTACATGAAGATTGAACATACAAATTTTCTTTCTATCAAAAAACCCAAACAATCACTGAAAACTATAATTCAATAATTATTAATTATTATGAAGATCTCAAATGATATTACAAAGTAATGAAATAAAACTTATAGCAATACACATCTTCATTGATGAATTGGGTAAAAGCTAACAAACAATAATAAAGATTCTGGCAGTGGTGCAGTGGCGGGCCTATGGTTGGTGTCATCCAGGGCAGTGACTCATGGTGTCACCACCACCCCCACTACAGAATTTTCTCTCTTCCCAGGATATCTAGAATTTTGGTGATCTTTTTTTCTAAAGCTATTCATTATTCATCATGATTCTCCCCCATTATTGAATGTAATGAACTAAGCCTACATTTACAAACAATTGTAGATATTGTATGGTCAGTTATTAGCGTATACATAAATGTATGAAAAAAAAGAAAGGAAAAATATCTCTCAATCAAAAGGAATTCCTAGATCCACCCCAAAATCAACTCTTCACTACCCCATTTCCTAATCCTACACAAATTTTCATTGAAATTCATTGAGTACTTTCGGAGATATTGTGTGGACAGACAGATCTCTCATTAGAAAAAAGAATTACCAAGAAACTATATGAAAATCTTTTAGGCATTCATCTTGGTGTCACCCCCTCTGATGGTGTCATCCAGGGTGGGCAGCCACCACCATCCCCACCTTGTTACAACACTGTAGTGGTGATCATCTTCACAGGAAATCAACTAATCAATTCAATCACACCTTATCCAAACATTTTTATATACTTTGAGCCATGTGCGTTAGAATAAATGTTTGATTTGACTATATGTTCAAATCTGTTATTTTAATTACAAAGTGTTTTTAATCTATGCATACATGAGAGTGCATAACTGAACCAATCAAACCTAGAAGATTAAGTTACATGTGATTATTTTGCAATATCCTGTGATCAAATGTTAGTAATAATAATCATTCAAGTGTCTCTAACTGACATTATATGAAATCTGTCACCGCAGCCACAGTCAGCCAAATGCAAACACCCACAATGGGTGGCCAAAAGTTAGTGGATAGTTCAAAATAGCAGTTTATGCTGAAGGCTGTATCCAGCGTCTTACAATCATTGCACTGATGAAACAGTTATGCATAATTTTTTTATGAAAAGAGCTATAGTTAAGAGAAAACAATTCTGACATTTTTTTTTTAGTTATTTGCAGAGAAATATTTAAAATATTTATACAATATAATTGCTGAACAATCTTGAAGCTAATCTGGGGATCCATAATACAGGATCTGTGTCTGTAAAGTAACATTTTTTGGGGAGGCCAATAACTATATATTTATACATGGGGATGGGAGAATGCAGGAAGGTTTTATACTGTACTCCCCAAATTATTTAACATTCTATATTATGGTGTATTGCAAGCCATTTCCATATCATATATGATTAATGGATCAAAAACTGTGGATAAGAAGCAAATATTTCTAATGTGTGTTTGTATTGATAAAATTATTCTATCAATCATGCTATAGTCTTGCCAAGAACTAACTATGAACCATTGGCAATAACAAATATAATAATAATATATAAACATCTTTTTTATTTCTAAAAGAAAGTTTTCTTTTCATGCTCAGTAAACCAAAACAGCACAAATGATGATTTGGTGCTTATGGGAAGACTAAAATATCAAGTTCTTATGGAACTGTTACTGGTGAGATTAAGTTTAGATTATATTCAAATATCTCGAATGTTTATTCAAAGCAAGATTTTTTAAAAACCTTTTTTAGTGGACATACAATACTGAACATTTATATTTAGGTAACATTATCCATCAGAGTTCCACAATGAATTCATTCATAGTGACTCAAAAACTGTAGTTGCTCCTTGCCTGCAAGCTTCTCTCATAAATAGAGTTAATTTTCCCATAGAAGGATAATATAAATATATCAGATTGCAGGTTAGGAAACTTATAACTTACTCTTTGACTTCTCACATCATAAGTTGAGAAAAATGAAGTTGGTTCAGACCACAGTCAGCAGTGATGTAGCCTTATCTATAGTCAAAACAGCCATTTCCTTGTTTTAAATCTCTAAAGTTTTAAATGTGCTTATATAATATAATATATAAGTGTATCTAAATATGCATGTATGTACAATATGTGTATGCACACATACATGCATATATATATATATATATA
>VCCN01001303.1:5398382-5424583 GCA_006491835.1 Architeuthis dux
ATAATACAATACCTCAGAAACTCAGATATATTACTGAATTTTTCAGTTCACTTAGTCTTACTGAAATATATTTTAGTATGAAACCATTTGGTGTTTTTACAACAAAACCCCTTGTTAATGTGCCAGAAAACAGATTCATGGTTGTAGGTTTTATCAATGGAATAGCAAAAACCTCCTCACATAAACAGATAAAGATAGATATAATATGCACACATCTCCAACAAAATATTTTTATAATCCATAATATTTAGTTAATTTAGTGCATAAATAATGTCTAAATAAAATAAGAATTTTAGCTAAAAACAAGTGAAATTTGCATAAAGTCATATTTTTTTAGAGCATCCTATTAGTATTGAATCTGTTATTAGTGGATTTTGAGAACAGCATGTCCTGATGCATAGATGTAAAAAATGAAAATGGATTTGTAGCCTATGTGATATTTTAAAATCAATCTTCTCTTCCCCATATCATTTTTGGGGGAACTGGCTTTTGTCTAGGACATATGTGCACAGGAAATGAAAACATATTCAAATATATATATATATATATATATAAGAGAGAAAGAGAGATGAAGAGTATTAAGAGAGATTGAACAAATCTTGACAATTCTTAATGTATCTTTCATCTGTAAGAAGAATCTTTTTGTTCATTCGTTTGTAGAAAAGTTGGAGAAAAAGATTTAAATTCAATTTACTTCTACCTCAAGAGGTTAAAAGATAAATAAAACATTTTTACAACTCACTATTTTCTCCAGACTGACATCAGCTTTTCATTTTGAAAATCTATTTGTGCAATAATTGAATTGGTTAAGTAAAGCCCAGCCAGTTAAAGCAGTACAAGGCAGCATCTTACACTAAAAAGAGTAGAGAGATCAAAATTGAAATAAGTAGTAAAATAAAAAATAAATCTGTTTGAATTAAAATAGCATTCATTTTTTAAAACTTGACATGGACCAAATATGAACATTTGAATTGTAGATTTGAGCTGGGAATATGAGCCAAAACCATATCATATGGACAGCACCTAACCAGTATTGATTTCTTCTGATTTTGCTGTGGTTGTCTGGAAACTTCTCTGAAGAGCATCAGAAGACATTGAAGTTAATGCCTACATTACAGGAAACTCTTTGGCTAATGAACTGCTGAATTATGATTCTGCTCTTCTAAAAAGAAAGTTTGGTGCCAATAATATCCACTAATTTGCAGCCTCTTTAAAATTAAGCACTTTATGTAAAATACATCAAGGAATGTCCAATAACGAATATATATCATGATGATGATGATCAGCATCCTCATCATCATCGGCCATTACAAGTTCACTGCTGGACAAATGCCTTTCCCATCTCCTTCCATTACGACCGTGATTGTGCTAACCGCTGCCATGTCTTACCGGCAGACTTTTCTATCTCATCCTCCATCTTGTGTCTGGTCTTTTCTTACTGCGTTTACTGTCCCATGGCACCAATCGGTTAGTCTTTTGCTCCATTTATTATCATGTCTTCTTGCTAGGTGACCAGCCCATCACTGTTTTTGTTGCTTAATTATTTGTTTAATATCTTTCACTATAATCCTCCTTCTGATCTATGTTGATCTTTTTCTATCTCTTAGAGTTATCCCTAGCATTGCTCTTTCCATGGCTCTCTGTATGATTCTAAGTTGTTTCTCAGTTGGTTTTACACGAGGTCTGTCCATAAAAAAACCAAACTTTTAAAACAGTGTACCAATAAGACGTTTTAGAGTGCTCATTGCTGGAATGTTATTTTTCAAATTAGGAAAAACTTTTTGGGAGATTTTTCTAATGTTGCAACAGGCCTATGGGGAAGATTATCAGAGCTGTACGCAATGCCACGAGTGGTACCAGCATTTCAAATCAGGAAGAACATCCACCAAAGATGATGCTAAATCTGGATGACCTTTCTTGTCGATGGAAGTATATCAGGAAGTGCTGTGATTCGTGGAAATCATTGCGTAATGGTCCGTGAAGTTTCCGAAGAGGTAGGAATCTGTAAAAGTTTGTGCAACATGATTTTAAAAGAAAAACTATCGTATTGCCATAAAATTTGTGCCGTTTCTGCTGACAGATGAATAAAATGCAACACGATTCATCATCAGTTTTACTTTTGAAATCATGTTGCACAAACATTTACAGATTCCTACTTCTTTGGAAACTTCACAGACAAGTCAAGTGATAGTTTCCACGAATCACAGCACTTCTAAAACCTTCATTGCTCAACAGTGAAAACAAAATACCCAGCACACTACTAGACACACATTCACTCTCACACATGTAGTTAAAAAACTAACAAATGTTACTTGATGCAGCTTTTTTATATGAAAGGTCAAGGTCACTGCTACATAACATTTCTGTCAGAGCATATATAAACGTCTCATTGGTTTGGTTTCTTTATGGAGAGACCATGTATATATGTATATTTCTATTTCTTGAGAAATAACAAGTTGAAGGATTCCACATTAACAATTTCTGAATAGAAACCTCCAGTCCTCCTACCTGTGGTAACTTCTGTAAAAAATCTATATCACAAGCAGTTCAAGGATGGAGCTTACAAAAACTCACCCGGTTCAAAAAGAGGCTCTTGTTCAAAATCAACATTTCTCTCCTCTGAGTTTAACTTACCTAAAACTTCAATTAGAAACTGTCAACATAGGTTTCTTTGAGTTTTCAAGTTGGTCTACCTGGATGGCTGGCTATGTATGTATGTATCACACATACAGGCTGCACCAATGGAGTTAGAGGGCTGAAAATTTCAACATTTACTCCTTGTTATGTCTAGAAAAAACTGTTTTTGTTTTTGAAATCCCACCCGCCAATCGTTTTTTAGTGGGGTGAAGTTCGCAATGTAATATACTAGATTGTAATATACTAGATAGTTGGTGTCCGCTTGTTTTTTGAAAATTCAGACTTTTTTAGTGATCATTGCCCACCAAAATGCAAGAGAAATGACTTATTCATTGATCACCCCTTTTTCCAATTTTTGCTGCCAAAAGACATTGGTCACATGACGGTTTCTATTGAGTGACTAACCAGACCTGTTTTCTCTTCTTTCCTCTTCAGCCTAATTTTCAAATGAATTTTCTTTCACAGAACATTTGACAGGAGGTCAAGACATTTACAATTCAATTCAACCCTTGTTACCTTGAAAGGCAGAAATACTGACTATAACTCGGCAAGGAGAACATTTTTTTAACTTCCAAAACCAAACCAAACAGAATTCTCCAGCTAAGAATAACATCTTTCTAGCCATTAGTCATGACAAAATTCTCACTGTCAATTTACCATGAATAGCAGATATGCTTAAAAACATCTTGGAGAGGACATGCCAGCATGTTTTAAAATACTTTAAAACATAGTACCAAAATGTTTTAAATACATATGGCATCTTGATGAATATATAATAACTACAGGTATACCTTGATTAGTATGGTTAATTCATTCCAAAAGTTTCTGTACTGTTCAAAACCGCACGGTTCAGAGTCTTATTATAATTTAATGTGTTTTTTTTCAGCTTATACTTAGTTACATTAATCTGTACAGCAATGCCTTAACTGTACTACATCAAAACCTGCACTAATCAAAACCACACTATTCAAGGTATCCCTGTACTTGCTAGTCATAAGAATCAGCCACAGAGAAAATTCAGATTTTGGTACTATGTTTTAAAGTATTGCAGACTGGAATCACTTAATTTTAAAAGAATATAAGGAATATTTTGAGTTGGTTTGAAATCAAAATTTAATTTTTTTTAACATATCGTAAAATGATTTACCATCCTGGCCTTAGGAAAAACCTTGTTAGTTCTTCTATCATAATTATTTCCATTTATGCTTCAATCAATTATGTTCTTTACATCAGAAATAATTCTTGCTTTGATGAAATAATGAGTGATAGAAAAAAATAACCTACAAGAACTTAGGAACTAACACGTTTCATGATAGGGGAAGCCACAAAATGATCAGCTATTACTGACTGAGCAACACTGTTTAAATTTGATGATTAACTTGTTCAAGAATTTCAGACTTGACTAACACTTTTACACTAGACTTAGTCTGGAACAAGGCCACAAGTGTTGGGCACCAAGTGAGGATCAAGCTCAATACTCTAGTGAATTAGCATGTGAGACAAGTTTACTAATCATTGTGTCATGATATGCACCCTTTTTTATTTACTAAGTTTAACTAGTCTGGTATAAGGCCACATGTGGTGTACTCAGTGAGGATCAAACTCACTCCAGTAGTAATGGTCTGCAAGACTAGCTTGTTAAATACTACTCCACAGCAAAGTGCTTTCTTCATGGTTTAGATCAGTGATTTTCAACCTTTTTCATCTCGCGGCACAGTGATCCAGGCACTGTAACAGTCATGGTACACCATCAGTATTTAGGGATAGATTTGATCATTTAAAAGAAAATGAATGATAATAATGTGTTCATAATTTAAACAAACTAATAATTTATTAATTTTATTGCCAAAAGTATTGTAGGGTCAGTATATATCTGTCTACAATAATAATTTAAATTGGCCTTGTTCAAGGTTCAATGAAATTAATGAAAAGACGAATATGTAGCATAACAAAATTTATTTAATAAACATATAACAATACATGATTGAGGCAATGCTTCTTGCATTGTGAAATGTTCATGAGTTTGATTCAATGGAAATAAAGTTTGTAGATGAAAAATGTCTTTTGATTAAGAAAATTCATAATGATACTTACTTGGGTAGTGTGAGTGTATGCATACGTATGTATGTAATTCACTTACTTAACTCGTTGGTGATTGTCTGTGAATGCTTTGCACGTGCAAGTGAATGCATGCATGTATGCATGTGTGGGTCATATGACTGTACCCATGGCAGCCAGGTTGCGACTGGTGAATCTTGTCTGTTATTTGTTTATATACAAAATTAGGCTCAGAGTAGGCTCCAGTGAGATGGAATTTTAGATGAATTTTCATTGGTCGAAAATGGTTGGTATATTCACGTGGTATGTTTCCTATTGTCCATATCCAACATATTTATTGAGAGCAGCTGCTGCTGATTCTTATTTTGAACTGGCGCCTTTTTTTATTTTGTGTGCTCAATTCTTTTGAGCTTATTTTGTTAAGATTTTTGCAGGGACCTTTATATCCCTGTATATATATAGGGGCCAACAGTATATTGTTGATCATGGTTTAAAGATTTTGAAAGTTTTGTGCATATTTGTTATTACTACACATTGAAACAAGATGTCAGTGAAAAAGATGCCAATCATTACAAAATAATATGACATTTTCAGATATAGATTGTATTCAAATACAAACACGAGTAAAAAATAAAAAGCCTTTGCTTACATAAAAATATCAGTGGGGAACCTGTGCTTGGTGTTATCTCATGATGTTCCTTGTTTGAGGTTGAATGGTTGACAGGGATACCCTCAAGTCCTCCTCCAGTGTTTCAAGTCACGACCTGTTCTTGCTTTTCATTGTGTTCATAGCAGAGAAGCCAGCCTCACAGAGATTCGATGCTGAGAAAGGAAGAAATGCTTTAATTGCCTTCTTTGTAATGATTGGGTATTCCTCTTGAAAGTGACAACCAGAATGAAGACACATCTGGTGCTTCAGTTTCAGTCCTCTGTCATTTCTGATTTCCGGCAGCTCATCCTCTTTGGCAACAGTTACTTCTGCATTGGCAGGTGTTTTGTTGTTGAGAGGTGCCTATAAAATTCTTCTGACAGATCGAAGCCCACCTTAACTCTAAAAAGAAAATGTTAGCTCATCAGAATGCTAGCATGAGTTGTCTTTTAGTCATCCCCGATAGGCATTTAAGTATCTCCTTATCTAAGGAAAACCCATACCAGCTATTTCATCAACCTACTGATCCCTAATTTTAGAAAATATATCGAACAATGGATACATTAATTTTCTTCTGACACTTGAAAGCCAACCCAGACTCTTAAACCAAAATCTCAGCTTATCAGAATTGGTGCACAAGTTGTATTTGAGACTTTTTAGAATAAATCAGAGCAATGGTCAAGTAATAAAAATCTGACATCCACAGTGTTGTGTCTTTTTTCTTATGTCTCATCCTAAAAGAAGATAAATATTATCAGAACTAGTGAATTCTTTTCTCCAAGCCTTGCGTGTGGACTTAAGCATCTCCTTTTCTGGAGAAAACCTCTTCCAGTTTTTCTTTTTATTCCTGGTCATAAAAATGTTGCTTTTTGTTTATCTTCGACACTAGCCTGTACGAAATGTACCTGTTATCTTCTTTACTGGGTGTCAACCCATCGATCATTACAATTCCTTGAGGTTGTGTTGGGGGTTTGGGATTAGGGATGGTTTCTGAGTTTGAAATGTAATAAAATATTTAATATTTAACCAACATTGAATGCTAACTTGAGAAGGATGTAGAGGTTTCTAACAAGCTGCAGAGTTAAATGTACAACTTTTGAAATTGAACATTTTGGAATAATAACAAAAAACTCTAGGAAAAAATAAATTATTAATTTCTGTCTCAAGATTTTATATAAATAAAATAAAATGAAGAAAAACAGAAGATTTTAACTTTGTCACAGACTATTTAATATAAAATTTAGGGGGGTTAAGTACACATTTATTCTACAGAATATACAACCAAATGCTTTTTGATGCTACCTTGACGAAATCTAGCTATCCACCCCAAAATGTAACCAACCCTTCCTTACCCCATTGCCCATTCTTCCACAGAATTTCATTGAAATTCATTGAGCACTTTTGGAGATATCGTGTGGACAGAACAGACAGTTAGATGGAAAGACGTGACCAAATAGATATACCTCTCCAACTTCCAAATTCTCATATTCTCACGCACCTTATGGCTGGCAGTGGAAATCAGCGGTTCTGCACTTTGGAATTCAGGAGAAAATTTAAAACTGCCATTTGGACCTTTAATGAAAAACACATTTATTTATTTATTGCGTCATTGAAAAAAAAAGGAGTTTAATGCAGTCCATAAAAGTACCAGTAATGCCAAAACGTATTCAAATGTTATTTTTGTATCCATACTGGGAACACTGTCACAAGGCCCTTGTTTGAGGGAGGATCGACATTCTTCAAAATTCCTGGGGCACACCTACGGATGCTTCATGGCACACTAGTGTGCCACGGTACACCGGTTGAAAATCACTGGTGTAGATATTAACTTTTAAGTGAAGATATTTGTCTGAATCAATTCACAAATGCCAGAGAATGTCATGTTATCAAAGTGTCAGTTTTTGTCTTGGGCTTTTCCTTTATCTTTCCTCATGACCTTTACTTCATAACATCTCAGTGACAGCTTTCTCCAGAATATTATGGCTTCTTCTTATAATTGCATTGCAAAAGTAATCAACATGAAATTTGTCATTAAAAAATGAGAAACATTATAGGATTGCAATTCATGATATTAAATCCATTGACTCCATTGAGCCCGGATCTGTCTAAGAATTCTTTGCCTGAACTTAATGTAATGTGACTTCTAATTTCCACCTGAAAAAAAGTCTAAAAAAGCTTTGCAATAAAAATGAAGATACAACTCTGAATAAACAATCGAATTATGAAAACACCTTGCATGTAAACTTTCAAGATTCAAAACATCAATAGATATAGGCTATTTGCTTCTACTGAAATGTTTATACACCAATAGTTTGTGAATTATGAAAATACAAAGATTTTAAAAAGTATTTGGCAATGATAATTTATGCAGTCGCTAACAAACACCAAAGGATAGAATGAATAATAACATAAGCATGACATATTGGAACTACTTATGTAGATATTCACTGAACTAAGCTTAACCTAGCACATATAACAACAATGGGGGACCCAGTGATGATTGAACTCACTCTTCTAGTTATGCCTACAAAACTAGGTGGCCTAGAACCAATTATTTATGAGTGATTATTTAAAACTTAGGAAAATCATTTCATTGCATTTAAGAATCAAAACAGAGCCTGGATCCAAGGTTCAGACCAAAGCCAGAATCAAAATACAGACTGGATCTAAGGTTCAGACCAAAGCCAGAATTATGCATGAAATCTAATATCCAAAGCGTAAATCAAATTTAACAACCAAAGTTCAAAGCAAATTAAAAAAGGAACTCAAGGCTGAAATCTAAACTTGTATACAAAACTGAAATTGAATCAAATACTCAAGTCTCAAATTAAATCTAAATTGTATGGTTTAATTAAAAGCCAGAGTTCAAAATTCAAATTAAATCAGAATATCCAAGATTCAACAAGCTAGTGAGAGGATGAATATCTTCACTTGAAATACCTTGATGGGATGTAATTTTGATGACATTCTTTGTAACAGTAAATATTTGTAATACATTTTTATCTTTTTAATCAAACAATCTTGGGAGGCTACCATTGCCAAACCATAGAAAATGCTGGAAAAGAGAAATTGACTTCTACAGTAACCCCCAATGTAAACATTTTGATTTTTAACAATTCTTCTAATAGTGTGGAGAATTGAATGATATATTTTTAATATAATTTATATAACATAAATTATATTATAATAAATGAAAATTATTTGTTTGATAATACTCTTTAAGTGGTCAGTATTAAAAATAATTCGTAAGATTCAGAAAAAATTAAATACATATCTAATTTTATGCTAAAATAAACATTGAAAGGTTTTCAAATTTAGAGTTCTTCGATTCAGCTTCAAATGGCAGTTACTGTATATGCTGCCATATAAGTTGACATCTGAAGCCTAAAGAAATCTCTGCAAAATGAGGGGTCAACTCATACATAGAGTATGAAATGTGAACCTTTACCACAGAGTTGGTAAACAAGTGGAATAGCCTGCCTAACACTCACTGTGCACTACTACTTACCATAACTTTCATGGCCCACCACAAATATTTCCAACTGTAACTGTAAAATTTATTTACCATAGAAACGGTACTAAAATAGGAATGAGTTACCATACAGATAGTAATAAAATAGAAACCATCACCACTACACAGCATTTTGAACAGCCAATGGACTGTAAATACTGAAATACTCAACTTGGTATTAATGGAAGTAGCTCTGCCTTATTTTGCTATCCACATTTCAGTTCTGAGTTCACCGGGGTAGCAAGTTTTTTATTAAGATCATTTTTTTCTTGAGGTGCCTTTCCTTGTATCTGTGGGTGTCAATATACAGTGAATATAGGCCTAAACCTGAATTAACACCTCAATATTTGGGGGTCGACTTATACACCCTGTCGACATATAGGCCGGCATATATGCGGTAGGTTTTTATACATCTGGTTTAACAAGTCAGTTTATGAACTGCTAAATTACTGATCAAACCATGGTTTGAAACAAGAAATCTAACCCTCACCATACTAATTCAAAACATGTCGGACCATGGGAATTGCTGGACCATGGGTGTTGCCGGACCATGGGAGTTGCCAGACTATGCAAGTTGCTGGACCATGGGAGTTACTGAACCATGGAAGTTGATGGACCATGGGAGTTGCCGGACCATGGGAGTTGCCAGACTATGCAAGTTGCTGGACCACAGAGTGCCAGATTAGAGATGTACAACCTGTACTGTAATACTTAAGATGATTGGTAAGACTAATAATACTCAACATAACAGTGGATACAAGACTATTACTTACAGGTAATATTTTTGAAATGATACAATAATGAAATTTTAAAACTTGTTGAGATTATTGACCAGTTATTTTTATTTCTATTTCCATATAATTGTAAAAGCCATGACATGGATTACAGTGATTAAAAAATCATATCATAAAACATCAAAGACAAGAAATTCAAAGCTCATTTATATTAGTTTCATCATAATTAAATATAACAATATAGACTCAATTTTTATAAAATTTCCCACTCATATTAATTCAACAATATTTATAGTCTTTAGGTACATAGTTGCAAAATACCAGCAATATTATATTAAAAGCTGTATTAATTAAAAATTATATTAATAAGGAGTTCACTGGAATTAAAAATCAATACGCATCAAAATGTTGTTGCAAAAGGGCTTGAAGTGATGTATCCAGCAGTTACAAACATGAATCTTATTTCTTGTCTTTAAATTGATATTCTTTTGTATAGATTTTCTGTATTGAAATCCTAATCAAGGTTGCACCACTTGGCACAAGCAAAAGCCAGAAATATTTTTTTAAATATTCAATATCTATTCCATAAATTTGCTTTCATGTAAAGTTCAATATAACCAAAAAGTTTCTTTCAATTGCTTCATGCCACTATTTGAGTACAGAAATGATATTGGGTAGAGAATATAAATTTGATTTGTTGGCTTCAATTATGGTATGGTTAACAAATACTTGTTGTGTAAATGAGTCTTTCATACTCAGTCTTTCATACACAGGTCAGACTTTCATACTCTGCTTGAACAGCTCAGTCATACTCAGATTGAACAACTGTCTTTCATACTCAGTTTGAACAGCTCAGTCTTTCATACTCAGCACAAAATGTAATTATTTAACCATTGAGCAATCAAATGGCAACTTATATAGAATGGTTGCTCAACCTGACAAATGAAGATGATAGGGCAGAGCTTTCCAAACTTTTTGCATCTGTGACAAATTTTTTAGAAATAAAATTGTTTGCAACACTTTTTGTTAGCCATGTCAAATATGCAATTCCGTTTCCAATAAAAAGATAAAATAATATTTGTAAAAATTAATCAGATTTGACTTAATTTCACGACAGACCTAGAGATTATTGGTGACACACAGTTTGGAAAGTTCTGTGATAGGATATGTTCAATTTTTTTTTTAAATTTATGTTCTCAATTACTTTTGTTTCTTTCAATATTTGAGACTGAAACAACTATTTAAAAAAAAATGAAGTTTCTATATTTCTGTACTTGAAGACTTATTAGATACTAGCAGGGGTACCCGGCATTGCCAGTGGAAGAAAACTTTGAATATAAGAACACATGAAATCAAATGATATTCTATAGAGATTTCAAAAAAATAAAAGAAAGGGGATGCTGCTTGACCAGTGAAATCATAAAACTGAAAAAAGAATTATCGGATGAAATTGTTGGTGGTTTTAAGCAATAAGACCTTCCTTACCTATGTGAAAGAGTTAGTTTTGATGGTTGGTGGTTCTATTTAAAATGTAACAATAAATCTGAACTGAACCCTTACTTTCCATCCATTGCACAACCGTCCATTCCAAATGTAACAGAGGTTTGATTTAAGGCAGCAAAGATTTAACTGAAAAAAAATTATTAATACTTTTTTGGGCTTTCATTGTTGAAACAAATTTCAACCTAAGAAAACAACTAAATAAAAGAAGCTGAAAGTAAATAGTGTTCAAAAATGAATAATAATGGTTTACAATATTTCATCTTAAAAAAATAAATAATAAAATACAGTCGCCCCTTGTAATGAAGTAAGAACGCGAGATTAGGTTGTAGAAAGCTATTCAACTTTACATGCGCTACTAAATACATGGTGTCAAAAGTACCTTCCTTTATATAGTAGTACAAGAGTTCCCATAAGGGAGAGGTAATCACTTGGTACTAAAAGGGAGACTTTTTTTGAATACTTTATTATCACACCCCTCCAATTTCGTGGGGGCTCAGGGTGCAGACCTCTCACAAAATTTCAATGTAGAAAATAACTGTAGACTCCCCACTAAAGTTGAACGCCTATTATTGTAATAGTACTGAATGTAATACATACATTACTTTACAGTACTGTGCTAAAAGAAAACAGTAAATATATATAGAGTGAGAGAACAAAAGAGTATACCTGTATTTGAACTTTTAAAAATGGCTTTTATAAATAAATTTACGTATAAATTTAAGGTAATATAACTTAGTGATGTACTGTACACATAAGGCTGTATGCTTTTATGGTTTACTAAACTGTACAGTAATTTGAGTAGTCCATGGTTTATCACAGCGTCCCGCAAAATCTTTAAAATATCCCATTTAACTATTGATGACAAAATCGCCAATAATCAAATCCACCAAATAGAAACCAGACTGTAATTACTTTCAATTTTATTTTTTTTAAATGACCTGATTTAATCGACTGGTATGTTTGAAAAAAGGAAAGGGGTGATAGAAACTGATCACGCCTCAGTTGATAGGCTTGAAAAGGGTGAGGGAAGGTCTCATACTTACACTGTTGATTATTTTCTGTGAATATGTGAGTAAAAAACGACAAAAGGTTGTGAAAAATTAGTTTTATTGTAAGGAATGTTTGTGCCATTCATGGTAGGAATGATTGATGAAAATCCTGGTATAAAAATTATTTGTTTCTGATGTTTAGAACTGAAGATTAGCTAGAGAATAACCTCTGGTGACCTTGAATGGCCTCCAAGGTTAGCTGATGTGAGAAGTCAATTCTTATTGATTCTCGATGCCAAATATTAGGTCAATGGGCCTTGTAGTTTTAGCGTGAAGGAGGCACAGACAAACAAACAAAGGGCTCAAATATTAGTATAGATTTAGTAGGCTAATTGTTCTCATTCGCAAATGTCACTGAAATTCATTTCTTTTTTATCATTAATCTCTGATCTTTCAATAGTGATGTATGCATTCATATACCTAACCTACATAAGAATAGAAAATGTTATATATCATAAATGTCAAACTATTTTGTTTTTTTTTACATATAAACATCCATTTTGAATAATAATTACTAGAATCTGATTCAATCTAAAGTATACGCACAAATGAAATCACCTAAAAATATGGTTGCCAAACTAGAATAACATATATATTAATCAATCAACTAGATTTTATTTTTTAAAGTCAAGTTTCAATAACTTAATATACACAATCAGAATTTTTAAAAAAGAAAAGAAAAACACCCAGCATTGCCTTTTTTCTTATTTCAGTTTCTATTAGAAACTGTCAGCAAAACCTTCAACATGTTTCTTCAGTTTTCAAGTCAGTCAGGCCGGCTGGCTATGTATGTATGTATGTATAATGCATACAGGCCGCACCAATGGAGCTAGAGAGCTGAACATTTTAACATTTACTCATTATGTCTTGTAAAAACATTTTTTTTTTTTTTATAATTCTCTCCCTAAATAGGTTTTAGGGGGCTGGTTCAATTTTCAATGTAAGTTCATGTTTTAAATTGATCCCTTAGTTTGTGTCCGCCAGCATTCATGCTTTTTTTCTGAAAATGCAGACTTTTTAGTGATCACTGCCCAACAAAAGACAAGAGAAGTAACTTATTCATTGATCACCCCTTTTTCTATTTTTTTAATTGATCACCCCCAACACTGCATGCTGCCATAAGACATTGGTCACATGACAGTTTCTATTGAGTCATTAACCAGACCTGTCTTTCTCTTTTTATCACATTCAGTTATTAACTGTTGTTTGGTAATTTATTTGACCTTATTGTGTATAGTTTTATAACCTCTAACTAGAAAAAATCAAAGAAACTAAGGTGGAAAAATTTCAATAATATTATTCATAAATTTTATTTTGATGTGTTTTCTGTACTAATCGACATGGATTTTTCAAACAAACAACTGCCAATAAAGAAACTGAACAAAAGAAACAAGAGTGTTCTGCTGGTGGCAGACAGTTGCAGCTTTGCACAGATAGAAAGAAGCTCTTTGGTTTAAGACTAGTTCCATCTATCCTGGCAAATGATCAGATATCTGTGCTATACTTATTACTGAAAGTGAAAGCTACTTACTCTTGTTACTATTCATAACATTTGTATTTTGGGAATTCTTCTCATCACATTATCTCTTGATTTATTACAGATAAATATATCAATAAATATATTGTGGCTATTTCTTTAGCAGATTTAGCAGTGCATTTAAAACTAGCATTCCAAGGGAAATAATGAATCACTGCCACCCATATATGCTGTGTTGGGGAAGGGATCAATTAAAAAGTTGGAAAAATGGTGATCAATGAATAAGTTACTTCTCTCGCCTTTTGTTGGGCTGTGATCACTAGAAGATTTTTAAAAAAACAAGTTGGCACAAACTAGTGACTAATTTAGCATGAACTTACATTGCATATTGAAACCCCCTCTAAAAACCTATTTTGTGTGGAATTTTCAAAAGACAAAAAAAACATTTTCCCTACTCAGTGTGTCTGCAAAATTTCAAGTTTCTACTATGAATGGTTAGGGCTGGCCAAAGTCCAGATACATAGATACATATAAATGTCAGAACACATGAATAATCTAAACCCAGCAATAGACCAGTGTTGTGGGTAGCAGTGATTAATAAGAGATGCTTGAAGTTTTGGATTAATAAATCTTATTACTACATTTTGGTTTTAAAAAAATGACAAAACAAACATTGTTCCAAAGCTCAATCTATGATTTAAATCCATAATACTTTTGTAGTATTAATGTCTACTTAAACTGGTCACTATCGTTGGTATTACAAAGAATACTTGATTAATTCATGGTAACACAACTGAAACATATTTCACTAAAAATAAAACCTTTTCAAAATGATTCAGCTAAACACAAGTTTTTAAACAAAATAAATGTCTGCTTAGAGAAATTTGCATCCATTTCTTGTTATTAAATGAAATTTGATGATAAATGAAAAATAAAATTTTTAAAAAAACAAGCACCATTAGTGCATGAGTTCTTGTCATAAAAACATTTCCCATTCAAATCAAATAATTTATTGAGGCTAAAACATCCTCATTTTGAGAATTGTTTCATGCCGAACAGATTTTCTCAGAGCTCTCTACAAGAAAGAGTTTGGTTTATTCCAGACAAATTCTGTTAAATATCTTCTCATCTTATGACTATTGAAATATATAACCTTTAAATATTTTTCTTCAAATCTAAAAGAGCTGATAATGTTAATATCTTTTGAAAGCTTTTTTTATATAAAATATCTTTTTTAAAATTGGAGTACTTGTAAAATCTACAGTATCTATATTATAAAGTACTAAAGTTTATATGTTTGTACTCTAAAATTTTGAGAACTACAAATCACAGAACAGATACAAAGGCATATCCAAAATCAGCAGGTCTTAAATTACCTACAGCACATATCTTTAGGTCAACAAAAAATTGTCGATTTCTTTGTGGGTCTGCATTTGCACTCTCTGAAAAAAAATTTTTTTTTTTTTCATGTGGGATTTTCTCAAAAATAATCAGAGTTAGATCTATAAAATTATATATATATATATTTTTTGAACCAGCGTCATCCAGGCAAGGCTTTTTCACCATTTATTTGAAACTACACACATGTGAGGGCGGGGTCAAAGCTTTTAAAAAAATTTTTTGGGGGGGGCACTAATTTGTGACTTCAACATTATGGTAGCTCAATAGCTGAGTTGTTAGTGGCACGGAAAATGTAATTGACAAACAAATTAAACTTTTTCTGTTAGAGTTAGAAATCTAACAGAAAAAGTTTCATTTGTTTTTTCCCGGAAATTTGTCAATTTTGATAACTGAAAATACATTCCGAACATTCGAATATATTTATGTTACATACAGTAAGATAGTGAAACTAGTGATTTTGAGAAATCCCTGAACATTTCAGTAATTTCATGAAATCCTTTGTTTCATAATCATCGTAGTGTTGGTTAACAAGCTTGTGATGCTTACCATTACTACTGTAATGAGGTCGGGCCCACACTGACTCTCAAGCAAATCTGCGCAGGTCCTCATACACTCTTGGGCAGGTCCGCATAGCCCCTCCTAAAACCTTAAAAATTAATTATTCTCAAAACTGAGAATTCATGTGCTCACTATTAGTAGTTTGCACGTCAAAGTGGACCATCAGATTTAAACAGTACCCATGTTTTATTGTCATGTTTGTAGTAGGGGTAGGGTTATGGTTTTTGCTACAAGAAAAACATGTTTAATTGTTGGATTAGGGCCAGACTCCTTAAAAAAACACTGAGAAACAGAGAAATTCACATTTGTGGTTTCCTACAACAAACGGAAAGGAAGGGTCCAGTTTTTCATTATAGTTTCATTGTAAATAGAACCTTCTAAAACCTTTAAAAAAGATTTTTACTCAAAACCGACAAATTTCTAGAATCGAATGGAATGAAAGCACAAGAACATTTTAATTTACTCCATCAGAGTTTGAACTCGGTCTTCCAATTCAATTGTCCATTCCTTTAACCACTAAGCTATTAGTACTTCTACTGATTTTCTTAGAAATAAATGAATCTTTAAATAGAAGCTTAAAAAGTAGTTTTGACTCTAAATTGTCCTGTAGGGACCTCGGAGGTCAGTGCCACCTATCCTATGTTAATCATGGTGGGTCAAATTACCCTTAAAGACAAATTTACAGCCCCTAGGTTGCATCTGTTTGGGAGTCTATAGGACACATTTATAGATAACAAACAAACATTCGCTGTCTTTATAGTAATAGACAGGGTCGCATAGTGGGTGGGGCATGTGAGGTGGTGCTCCGGGGCCCATGAGTGATCTGAGGGCCCATAAACAATGCATCAAAATTATTTTAGGGAGAAATTTTACACAAATTTAGACTATAGGTAAAGGAAATATAGAATACTAGCATTCCAAGGGAAATTATGAATCACTGCCACCCATATATGTTTCTTTTTACCTTGTAAAAGATTTTGCCAGAGGAATGAAAAAGTAGCAGAAATTTTCTTGGCTGCTTAAAATTTTCCTGTTAGACCATCAATGACAGAATCGACAATGACATAAAAAACCAGATGTCTGACATGTGCAGATTTCAACCCAATGTGGCTTCCTCTACTCAACAAGGACAAGGTATGGAAATCCAGATATAACAAGGTAAAGAAAGAAAAACACCCAAACCCTACATTATAAGCGTTGCTACCATTGGAGAAAAATACTGTTTACCACCATCACATTCGGATAGTACACCTGAAGAAGGCCAGGTAAAATCATGTTAACAACACAAACAACAAGAAGGAATTCAATCATCTGAAAAACTCTTTGAAAGTTAATGACCCTTCTCCACAAAACTATAGATAGTATAAGACTTGTTTGTGCAGTTTAGAAAAAGAATTCAGTTAATATTTCTGTCTAGCAATACATCTGTACAACAAAATATCAGATATTCAAGATACATTTAGCAGATTTCAAAGACAGCAAACATTTTATTGACTTTTATGCAGAGTTTAATTGTTTTTGTTATTCTGTAAATTTAACCAGGTCAGTTCATTCTTCGAGCTTGTTTTTTTTTTAAATAACTTATAACCCAACAATTTTATACATTCCAAGAGTTGTTTGGACTATTGATCTCATTATTTTGTCATTTTTATTGTAACCATATTTCAGCCGATTCATTCTGCAGCCTTCTTCACATGGACAATTTATATGGAAAGAGTGGGAGTCTCTTTCTTTCAGTAGTGAACAGTGGCTAACAGAAACAAATTGTAGCAAATATACTGATCGGACCAACCCATTATGCCAAACCTCACAACATATACAACATAGGTGATTGCTCTTCAATCCTTTCCTTGCCAAGCAAAGAAATCCATAATGTGTTGAAAACATATTCATAGCGAATTGTTCACCTGAAACAACAAAAAGAATGAGATCAATTGTCCAAACAACTTTTGGAATAATAATCATTCATCTCAAATTACAGAAGGAATTTTATATATTCTACTTATTTTAGAAAGACTTTCTACTGAAACAAGGGTTTAAAAAATAGAAATACAGATTGAATTCCTGAGCCAAAACAAATAGAAATTATAAGAAAATTTAAAAACTAAATTTTGTGAAATCAATTCAGATGATTTAAAATGCATGACAAAGAAAAGTGTTCTATTATTTCTTAAAGAAGATGCATAAAATTAAAATATGAAATTTTCAGCTCAAAACTATTTGAAATGGTCAGAAAGTTTTGAAAAGTTATTAATTTTCGCCCCTTGTAACACTTTTCTCTTGACTTCAACAGTTTTTCTCTTACCTGTCCATTTGAGAAACTATATAGAAACAGGTCTGGTTAGTCAGTCAATAGAAACTGTCACATCACCAACATCTTTTGGCAACATGCCATGTTGGGGGTGATTAATTAAAAAATTGGAAAAAGGAGTGATTAATGAATAAGTTCTCTTGCCTTCTGTTGCTTCTAAAAAATCTAAATTTAAAAAAAAAACAAGCATGAATGCTGCCGGAAACAAACTAAGGGACCAATTTAGCATAAATTACATTGCAAATTGAACCTGCCCATAAAAACCTATTTTGGAGAGGACTTTTCAAAAAACAAAAGTTTTTCTAGACATAATAAGGAGTAAATGTTTAAATTTTCAGCCCTCTAGCTCCATTGGTGTGGCCTGTATACATCACACATACATATATACATACATAGCCAGCCAGTCAGAATCACTTAAAAACTGAAGAAACCTATGTTGCCAGTTTTGGTTGATGGTTTCTAAAAGAGTTATCCATAAATACTTGCACTGAAAATACTTATTCTGTCAATGATATTATTCATCTCTTTCGTGCTTGTTTGTACTCGCACACATAGGTGTGCATGTATCTAGCAAAATGGAGCAGTCAACGAGTACTTTCTACATAAATATATTTTTTACATACATAAAAAAGGTTGCATTAAAAAAAAGCTCCCAACAATTTATTTTAGTAGGACTTAAATACTCCTGTTTGCAGAGAAACATGGCTCAGTTTAATTTGTCTACCTTTAAGTTTAGCATTTTGAAAAAAATAGAGTAGGGATCATCTGAGTGCTTATCCTACCTTCATTTCACATGGGAATGAAAAAAGGGATTAAGAATAAAATATCAACACAAATTGTAGAAGGGACTGGGAATGAAAGATGCAATAGCAGCAGCAGCAGTGAATGGAAAACCAACGAGTATGTGAGCACAGAGAAAGGATGCAACCCTGCTGCAGTCTACCATTGTTGTCCAGGATAAGGAGGGAGAAATGACTATGATGTAGAAAAGAAGTAAAGAGGAGAGGCAGACTAGGGTAGGGCTGGCTGATGATGACTTACCAAGTGTAGATAATACATCAGCATACCACTCCCAAACACAAGAATTTCTACATTACTATTTCTGTCAAGGCAATAACCTATTCAGGTGCATGGAACTAAGTCATTCACATTTACAGAATAATAGATGATTCTTTATGCATACACAAATGTGTATATGTGTGTGTATGCATATTTCTGTGTTGAATTAATATCTTAAAGTAGATTAAATAAAACATCCCTTTCTGTGCACAATATTAAAGAGCATAGTGCAGTGTAAAGGAAACAAATTTAAAAAATCTATAATTTTAAAATAACACACAACAAAACATTCATTTTCTGCCCTCCCACTTTTTTGGCCTGGGAACTAATCATTATAGCACCACAATGGCTTGCTTCATATTTCTCATTGGTGTTCAAACTCAGGTGAAAATTCAGGATTTTGAATGCTGATTTTCAAGTGGTCCCTCTCCAATTGAAGAATTGACACAACAAAATTTTCCCAACCCAATCTTCACCTCCCATTTAGCTTTGTGACATACCGTCACATTTATTTCCTCCTTTAAAACCTCAAAATATCCAAATGAGAAATTAGCTCAGTTAAACAATTCTTGGAATGATAATAACTCATCTCAAAATTACAGAAGGTAGCTCAATTATAATATCGCAATTATTCTACATGTAAAATTTTAGAACAAATGATTCACTAGTTTCTGAGCTTTTAGTATATCAGGAAGAGAAACAAAATCAGAAGTTTCTCTTATACATACGTTATGGAGTATACAGGGTGAATGAAAAGAACTTCACTATTGGAAATTATTAATAGCTTTATTATTTATTGGTTGATTGTAGTCAAACTAGTTTTAGTTTGGAGAATACAATGGTAGAATTTGCCCACTGTGTTAAAATGCAAAGTAGGCACTGGCGTTGTCCACCAATTTTATTATGGCCTTGATGGATCTTTGTATGAAGTCCAGCGATATGTTGGCCATAACATGTCAAATGCACTTGTCTAGTTGATCCAGAGTTTGAGGTTTGGTGCGGTACACCTCCTCCTTCACCCACCCCCACAGGATGAAGTCACAGGATGTAAGGTCTGGGCTTTGTGCAACATACAAATTCTAATAGGGTGTTAATTCTCACCCACCCTGTATAAATTGTATCCTTTTTGATGGTTCATGAACATGTGTATGGTTGCTGGATGCTACACTTTTAGCCTGCACCAGTTGAGACCAAGAGGTAAATAATACCATTGGAGAGTGATACTAGAGAATAACAACTTATATTTATTCCATATTTGAGGTGAAGAATCAAAGGTCAAAATATTTAGCCAAAGTAGACTGCCACAGCTAAAAACATATATATATATATATATATATATATATACTGTAGTACCTGCAATTCCGAACTCCTGCATTTTCTGACCACCTGGTCCTAACGACCAATTTCTTAATGCATAGATGCTTCTGCAATGTTAAGTGACATGCCGTGAATGAATAGCTGCAGAGTACGACTGATAAAATCAGGCAAAATTACCCTACAACCGACCACTTGTACGATCAAAAACTGCCTCATACTCAAGCTGATCACTATTTTAAGACCACCTGCAGTATGTGATCGGTAGCAGGTACTACTGTAGTACCCCTTAGATGGAATCAATGGCAAGCTGACCGATTTAGATTCAAAGCTTGCAGAGGTTCTGTACACTGAATATACCACTAAATCCCCCCTCATCATGTTCCAATTGGCCTACTCTACACTCACCAAACCAACGTACACTAAAATTGCAATAAACCTTTCCTAATCAGAGCAATAAAGTGTTTTCCACATAGTATGATATAATCCAACCACTTCATTTTCTCAGGGTTTTCAAAATAGTAAATAATATTTACCAATTTACATAACATGGTTTGGCAGTTTTGTTCCAATTTTCTAAAATTCCTACATCTGAACTTTGGAGTCAGTTTAAGGGCAAAGTGACTGAAAAGTCCATTCATGCCAGAAACTTTGTTTATATTTCATTGTTAAAAAAATAATATAAAAACATCTGATATTTTACTCAATCTTTTATATTTGTGATGTTTGCTTAACATTCAATTCCTCTCACAACCAATGTTCAATTACCCTTAAATATCTGCATAATTAATCTATGCATTGATATATGCATTCATGCATGTGATAAATGACTAAATAGAGTGATAGACTAGATATGATCAGATTTAGCTAGATATTAAATAAAAATGGATTTTTTGTGAAAGTTTATCCAATATTGCACTTGCTAGCTTTCTGAATAAGTGAAGGTTGATAGGATTTGAAAGTCAGTTAATATTTAACTTAAATTTTAGTTATATTTAGAATATAGGATCTCAGTATGTTGTAGATTGCTTAGATTTGAAACAGTAATATTACAGGCATACAAAATACACACACAGGTCAATATGTGCCTTTTCATAGCTACACTCCTTGACATCTGAAAATATTTTGGGTGAGAACTTTATACTACAAAGCTTGCAGAATCAATTTTCTCAAAAGAGTGCTCACTCATCATGAAATATGTCTTTCCCAAACACATAAAAAAAGATCCTGTGCAACCTAAACAGTAAGTACAAAGCAAACAGTTTTAGAACTAAGACTGATAAGGAACATATGATTTATCTCTATGTAGTACACAGACAAAAAAGTGAACAGCTGATCCAAAAACAGAAACATGTCCCCTATGAAATGTCCTGAGTGCATCATAAACAGGATTAGAGAGAAAAAGTAGACAAATAGACCAGCTATTTTTGCAACATTTCTCCTTGTAAATGCAATTTCATTACATATAAAACATTTGGCCAGAGAGATATTGATATTTAGATTGATAAATGCAAAGAGAGATGAACACATACAAAAGGATTTAGACTGACATATATACACAGAACCAGATTGAGAAATGAGTGAGTATATTTGCCTGCAGTAATATGTTTATGAATATACAATAGTGCATGCCTATCATCATGTATGTTTGGATATGTATATATCATATAATATCTAAATATAGAGGTAGATTATTGAAAAAGTATATTCTTATGTGTATTGAGGGAAGTATACATAAATGCATATGTTTAAGGATCACTTGAGTTTTTGTATATAAGTGAACTTAAAACAAATCTATATATTGCTCTACATATGAATACATACTCAATCTGAGCATGTTTCATTGATTGTACAAACACATTTTCAAATGGATGAATGAATAGAGTCTACTTATGCACAAATAATAGTTGTAATACAAATCACACACACACACACACACAGAGAAAAACAGGCTGTTGGTTTTATACATTTTACAAGTGCATAAATGTACTGATTGTTAGAAGGATAAGAAGATTATGTCAATTGCTTAAGGCAGGGTTCCCAACTTTCTTTGCACCATAGACTGGTTTAATGTTGACACCTAGAGTACTGGGCACAGGCCTGGTCACCGTACCTGGAGAGAGATAAAAATCTTTTAGAAAAAGGCCAGAGATGAGCAACTAAGTTAATACTGGATTTAAAGTTATGAGGATAGGCTAAAGGTGTTAGGGTTAACATCATTAGAAAATAGGAGAGATTGGGGCGACTTAATAGAAATGTTTAAGATTATGCATGGTTTAGAAGTAGTAAACCCTGATATATTTTTTACTAGAAGGGAGTACAAGGGACTGAGAGGCCACACATATACGGTAGAAGCAAAGAGAAGTAGATTGAATATCAGAAAATTCTTTTTTGTGGTGGTGGGTATTTGGAGTAGATTACCAGAATATGTAGTGCTATCAACTGAAGATGTAAATGATTTTAAGAAGAATTATGTTTATTACACCACCACAAAGGTTTAAGGCCATAGATTATTGTGTAAATATGATTGTTATGTGTGCTTGTATATACAAATTGTATACTTTTTTTGCACTAAAATAAAATTTTCTAATATTCTTGAAGACCAGCCAACGGGGGTTGTTAATCACAGTCGGAATATAGGTAATAAACTTATAAGTGGCTAATACACTCAATTTAATTTCTAAACGGGTTCATATAACGAATTTGATGTTAAGATCCAAAGAAATGAACTTGTTTTTATTTTACAAAGAAATATCGGCAAATCATATTGTTTCCTTGCGGCCCAGTAGCACATGCTTTGCAGGCCTGTACCGGTCCACAGCTTGGAGGTTAGAGTTTACTGGCATGAGGCACTGTTGCCTATCTTGAAAATCAACATTCAAAGGCTAGTACAAACGTAGATTTTGACACCAATTACTTGAGTCGGAAGAGAACTCCTCTTCACTTACTGAAAAAGGTAAAGCAATGAAATATCATACTAAACTTTATTTCTTTAAATATACGGCAACAAAAGTCAGCCTAATAGAGAGATATGAAAAGATTGAGAAAGATAAACAGTTTGTGATAGATAAGTAGAAAGTCTATGACAGATATTGGCAGACTGAGCTCACTGGATAGATGAAAACCAACTGTAATAGATACATAACTGTAATGGAGATAAACAGTTTCTCCATTCTTTTCTCTTGGTAGTAAATTAATCAAATGGAGAATTTCAGTGTAAGAAGTCCAACAGTATAATGTTTGATTTAAGACCTGATTTGAAAATCTTTCTTCATACTTCATTTTCATTTCTCTGATGATTAATTCAATGTCATTTTCACATTTTCTAATCCTTACTGACCTTTATTCAATTAAGGCTTAAATACTTCAACAAGAAAAGCTACTTTCTATTTTGTTTCTGTGATTAAATGAATGATTTTATAGATATGAATGTCTGGTCACTTCCAGCAAAAACCTGTAACCAATAAGCAGAAGTAATATTTCTGTGCATTGCGTAATACACATATGATAATTCTTTTAAAATAGTAAAGTTGGTAGATGATCTGAGAATCAATTCATCATACTCAGTTGATGGAGCCCATTACTTAACTCACAATAGAGAAGAAAAATATGAACTTCAGAATTCTTAAATTGCATTAAGAAATCATTTACTGTTATGTATCTCCATTACTATTATGTTTCTATTACATTAGTGTTCACATTTCCATATTGCTATTAAAAACCTGCAAGAAAACATGGCCAATGGAGGTTGTTTCCTTAATGATACATGAACAGTAATTACATTTATATATGGTTGCCAATAGAGGAGATATTTAATAAGCTTAACTCAGTTTGGCACAGGGCTATAATAAGTGGGCCCCTAGAGAGGATCAGACTCACTACATTAGTGACACTCTTGTTAACCTTGACTCTACAGCTGGCTACCAAAAGAGTAAAGTTACCTGTGAACAGGAATATATACTTGGCCACCTCTTAAGTACACTCCAGTGAGTATGGGGTAAAAAGAGATTTTTGTATGGCTTATATAGGTATCTATTGGATCAAACTTGAACCATCACAACATGGTTAGTTAAAATAAACAAATCATGGTTGCTGAGCATAGTTTGATAAATAGCATGCTAGTCACAAAAGCCAAAGTAGAGAGTTTATTCCTAACATTACGTATTCCCTGATTATAGTTTTACATCAAAGTTTAATAGATTTAACAAATGTATAAATACAGGTCTGGTTAGTCACTCAATAGAAACTGTCATGTGACTAATATCTTTTGGCACCATGCCGTGTTGAGGGTGATCAATTAAAAAATTGGAAAAAGCATGATCAATGAATAAGTTACTTCTTTCGCTGGGCAGTGATCACTAAAAAAAGTCCTAATTTTCAAAACACAATTGTGAATGCTGGCAGACACAAACTAAGGGACCAATTTAGCATAAATTACATTGCAAATTGAAGTCCCACTAAAAACCGAAATGTAAATGTTTAAATGTTCAGCCCTCTAGCTCCATTGGTGTAGCCTGTACACATAATAGATACATAGCCAGCCTGCCAGACCAACCTGATAACTAAAGAAACCTATGTTGACAGTTTTCGTTGATGGTTTCTAATATAAGAAAGGACATTTTTTGCTGTAAGAGCCTTGACAACCATCTCTCTGTTCCTTATGAAGATTTGCTCTTCTTGTGAGTCTTTCTATTCAAAATATGTTAATCATATCTATTTGAAGACAATTTGTACATTAATATACTTGTTAGGAGCATTCAACATTTTAAAAAAAATTAAAATGATATTTAAATTATTTTCTGACTCATGTATAAGTCTTGGACAGAAATACCAAGTTTTGATATTTGCCTCATTTTCATATATCTGCTGCTATTTTGTAATTTACAAAAACATTGTCTTATGTTTTATTACTTTTCGTGGTTTTTATCTCATAGGAACAAAGGAAAGAATACAGAACTCTTTTGAATTAATGGTTTGTTAAAAATGACCAACTTAATGCAAAGGTAAGTTTAATGCTTACTAAAGTTAATATTGTCAATAAAAAAATGCAAAAGATAATTGTGCTTTTCATAGTATGACCCAGTTGGGTGTCAGTTTGCCAGGAAACTATTTACATTTTGTCACTGGACCAGGTATGTATATATAAATAATTTATTTTACTTATGAATACTGTTTATTTGTGTTATGACATTTTTGCATCAGTGTCTGAGCCAGAGTAGAACATTTTTTTAGTTCTTGTCTTATTCCAAGGGGAAAAGAGTATCTGTGTCCTGGTTTAAAATCAGAACTTTCTGCTTTCTAGATTAAATTATGTTAATGAGTGACACTTAAGACAGGAATTAAGGTCTGATGATTGGTAGGTCTGAGCATTTTAACTCTGTTCTACCCCTGAGTGAGCAAATGTGTATGTACATTTGTATGTATAGACAGATTTCAATATGCATAATATTGAGTTGATGTGAGAGTTTGCAGATATCAGATGATTAGATTACCTGCAGGCAAAAAACAGCTGGAAAGTTTCAATTCACATAAAATTTACATATATTGTACCAATATACTTGAAAAAAGATGTGAATACTAAAATCACCAGCACATTCTTTTACTACCAATCGTCTTAATCCTAATATGTCACGCTGCATATTTTACTAAGAAATGCTGTTTCAATATAATCCACAATCTTCTCAGAGATGAATGATGTTATAATCTAAGTGAATGGCTTCATCATAATAGAAATAGGAAACATGAACAGGTCATATAAAATGAGAATAACTTATAGTCTTGCTAGAAATACACTGATTGACCCATGTAGATATCAATGTGTCTGCCTGGCTGGGCAAGATTGTTTGGTGGAACCTATATAGTTTCATGACACTATTCAGCTGTCATTAAAACCTGTTTGATGGTATTAAAGGTTTTAAAAAATCATGTCAATATTCATTC
>VCCN01001303.1:5435078-5447335 GCA_006491835.1 Architeuthis dux
TATATACATATATATTTCAATGAAACATATTTTGTTACTTCGTTATATAAGATGTTTTAAGGATAAGCAGAAACCTTCCTGAATGCTGTGGTTCTTGACTTAGTTTTCCTGTCTAATGTTTTTTTGCTTTTTGAAATAATGATTTATAAAAGGCTTCAAATTTCCTTTTATTTAATCTTTCCACTAAATCTATGTTGTCTAATGTGCTTCAGGTCCTCAAGTCCACTTCCATCTATTTATAAGTTTCCATATGTAATTTAACTCAGCTCAGGTTCAAATACTTGAATCAGATAAATTATTGTCTCTTGTCGGTTGACATAATGAATCAACACTTTCTTACCAGGTGACTTGCTTATTTTCAAATCTTTTTATTAGCAAAGGATCTTCATTTATGAGAAAAGTTATTATTCCTCATTTGAATTCATTTTGATAGTTTTTGCCGATTTTATGGTTATGTTTCAGGTGCCATAAACAATTACACATTATTATACACTTCAATGTATACACACACACACACACACTTTGGTTGAAGTGGTAGTAGACTGTACAAAAACCAACAGGTTCCATTCAAATTTTGTGCTTATTACTACAAACTCACTTCATCATCATCATCAGCCATTATAGGTCCACTGCTGGACAAAGGCCTTTCCCATCTCCTTCCATGACAATCTAAATTATGCTAACCTCTGCCACGTCTTACCAGCAAACTTTTCTATTTCATCCCTCCATCTTGTATCTGGTCTTTTCCTACTGCGTTTAGTGTTGCATGGACACCAGTCAGTTAGTTTCCCCCCATCTATTGTCATCTCTTCTTGCTAGGTGACCAGCCCATCTCCATTTTTGCTGCTTAATTATTTGTATAATATCCTTCACTCTAGTCCTCCCTCTGATCCAAGTTGATCTTTTTCTATCTCTTAGAGTTATTCCTAGCATTGCTCTTTCCATGGCTCTCTGTGCTATTCTAAGTGTTTCATTCTCCAGTACTCAGTCTATTATTTGCAAAATCAGTAATATATCAATGTTACAAATGCCAAAATTGTGAAATTGCCATGGTTCCTGTTACTGCTAATAATAACAAAACAAATAAAACAACATTAATACAATTCTCACAGTGTATCAATAGTTGGGTTACGATACTTTCGTCTACATCACTTTAGCAAATAACAATTTTGTCTAAATCACTTGATAGTATTATTTTATATGTTATATGTTTTAATTTTAATACAGCTTTAAATACTGACAAAAACTAAGTAGACACTTTAAAATACATAATAATCAAAATTTAAATATATGTACATATCTTATCATTATGCTTATGTTTCAATATAAATTTCCCTATCAATAAACTATTGTTTATGTTTCACTTACTGTTCAGGTCTCATATAATTTTGATATATGGTGGACCACAAAATTATGGGTGGTGTAGGCCCATTCTGGTCCTAATCCGGTCCTGATTCAGGCTAGTGCTTAAGCAATAATGATCTAAGGTTCCATTTCAAATGTTGGGTTTCATGTCATATCATGTCATGGAAATACACACAAATATGGAAGCAAATATCTGTTTAAAAAGATAAAAATTATTTTTTAATCATCTAATTTTTCTACTTTTTCCATAATTCATTTGTTTTTTGTTTTTATATATAATTTAGCCTTTCATTTGCTTAACTTCCCTTCAAATAATTTTCTGCAATTTATTTTCTTATTCCTACATTTAATTTTTTAACTTTTCTGGTTTTCTTTCAAAAATAAAAGTCAAGAATGAAGAAAAATGAGATAAAAATATAAAGATAAAAGTTTCTTTGACTATTTTCATGGCTGAAATTTACTCTTAAAACATTTTGGAAGAAATCAAGATTTTGATTAACAAGATAGTGTGGTTATTTTGTTTGTATTTGTGTTTGTATTCCCTCATCCTTTGAAAAGATTGGTTTTGAGAATGATGCAAATAAACAATAATGATGATATGGATAATAACAAAATCAAACATTTTTGTTAATCAAAATATAGATATTTCAGAAGTTTGTTTTAAATTTGAGGACTTGTGTGCATGGTGGGTTTGAATCATAAGCAATAAGATCTCTTTGTTTTGGTTTTTAAATTTGAATTTTTCTTCTTTTGTTGAATAAGAGAAGAGTTTTTCTGATCAACCAAAAGAATTGAAGCCAGAGACAAAATGGTCGATATTAAAACAGTGAATCATTAGGGTTTAACTTAACTGTAAAAATGATTTTGAGTCAGAATATTGATTTCCTTAACTGTAAATGAATAGCAGGTGCAGACAATTTGGGAATTTTTGATTAAACAGCTTGATGCTGAAAACATAAAAAAAAGAAAATTAGCTGCTTCAAACTGAAGCTAATTGCCTCAGAAACAATGTAAAATAATTGATTTCTCTTCACCACAAAATAACCAAATCTATCAGACTGGATGTATTTTTTCAATTTAGATCAGTGGTGTGAATTTCTATATAGAAGATCAAGTGTGCAATATGTACAATTTGTCAGAGCACATATGTTGTTAAAGAATGTTTGAAAGCATTGGCAGCTGATATTAATAATGGGATCAGTTCAGTGAATAATTAAGCAATATTTTTATGGAATATTTGAATGAGCATGGTTGACCAACTAAAGATATATGTTGCTTCATATATTACTCTGATAGCATACACTCACAGAATTCACCAAATCTCAAAAAACAGAAGGCTAATCGGATGAAGTGTCCCTTTCAGGTTTCATTTTGTGTTTTACTATATTCAGAATTATGAGGAGTAGCGCCCATTTTAAACATTTAAACAACATTGTGATGCAAACATTTTCGTAACAAAACTTTAAAAATGCTTCTGTTTTCTTTCATTTTGTCATAATTTTTCTGGACTGAATGAAAAAAGTTTTAAAAAACTTTGAGATTATTAATTTAAATCTCACTCTTTTAATTTTAAACTTGTCAAAAAAGGTACATGCAAAGTTAAAGCTGTGATCTTCCCTAAAAAAACATGTATTTGTTTATCTTGATAAGACTGCTGACATTTCAGTGATGTCATTCGGTGTTGAGGCAAAATGTGTCCGTTTCAATTCGGTAAATTTCAGGGTGCTTATTCCCTACTTCATCCGGCTAATCATACATAAAAATCAGACCTGAAATTAAAGTTAAGTTATTAGTTGGCCCAAAGAAAAATTCACAAGGAAAATATATTTTATCTTTAATGTTTTTAACTTATTTATAAGAAGCTGGTAATAAGATTTATTCTTGAAAGGACTCAAATATATGCAGCAGTAATGTAGTTATAGATCTACAAATTTATATTTGACAAAATCCATGTTTTAGACTTCAGCAATTAAAAATAATGATATATGGTTGAAGAACACAAAATTAATAATAAAACAATTACATGAGTTCTCATCAACTGCAATTGTTCAAACTAAAGTCAACAGTCTTGCTATTCCTTCTAGTGAACGTAATTATACTTTCAAAACTATATTGGCTTCTTTTCTTCTTGTTTTGTAGGTGAATGCTGATTGGATCATTTAGAACAGTGTTTATCAACATTTTTCAGCCCAACACCGCCCTATGACACCTAGCTACATGTCAACGCCCCCTGTGGTTCAAATATGAGAAGTAAACAATGATTTCTTCCTGCAAGTCGATTTCAACCTTGCAAATGAATGGATTCATAACCCAGTCAAGAATATTCATATAAATCCGATCTTCAAAGTGCTTTTCAAAATCATTTTTCAGTGACTTCAGATACATACAGTCTTCTTTGTTTGAAAACAACAGCAAGAGAGATAATTTTAAATGTTTACCCATAAAATAATAGTGACACTACAGGGTATTAAGCAAAATAATTTGCCACTTGCCAGTTACTTATTTGTATAGAAGACATTGTTGGCGAAATTAGAATTTAATAATGGCCTAATGCTAATTCTTTCTCATTTGTAAGCAGATACGACTAAACAACAGCCATTTGTAAATCAGAATTATAGATGTGTATGGAATCTCCATAACGCCTCCTGTAGAAGTTCCTTAAGTCACCTAGTCACCACAATGCCCCCTTGAAATGAACAAACGCCCCCAAGGGGGCACTAGCACCCACGTTGAGAACCACTGATTTAGAATGTCTTGTCAGGTGCATCATAAGAATACAAAATTACTGAGTTAATGTGTTGGTCCATTACTCAAGTGTTTCATTTCATTTGATCCATGGTTAATTAAGCTCAGAATCTCAATGATAGCCTCAGGATTTGAAATATTTTCATTTACCAATTTTTATATTGGTTTCTGTAACACCTCTTTTATTACTGCAATATCAAAGAATCATGGGGAAGACCAAAGCAAGTTGGACCCTTTTTCCACTCAAAGCCGTGTAGAGAATATTCTAATGGAGTTAGAGGAACCATTCATGGTTTAATCTGAGTGTCAATATCTTGCCTAAATTTGTGATATCAATAAATGGCAAAACTATGGTAACATAACTTACGGTTTGGCTAGTGACACAGAGACCAACTTGCCCCATGTCGGGGTAAGTTGGCCCACGATATGGGACAAGTGATTCTCTTCATTTTCAATAAGCAGAATGATTCACAAGAACGCTGAGCCGTGAAGCTTTTATATATTTTTATGTCCCCCCACCCCCCAAAAAATGTTTTTGTTAACAGCATCAAGATCTTTGTACAGGGTATAATAATATTTGGCACTCTTTCAGTAGGCACAGTAAAAAAAGCATTTTTAATTAAAATAAAAGGATTTCACTGTAGACTATGACTAAAGTATAACAGATCTGAATCATTTCCTTGTGACCAGAATACATGATCAAACAAACACAACCAGAAAAGAAAACAACACTTTGCCATTAATTTTGCACTGGGGGAAACTTTCCCCATGGCAAAAAGGCCAATTTGCACCAACACAGACATATTTATTTTAGGGGTGAGAGTTACCATTGACACCAGATAGAGCAAAAGCATCACTCCCTAACGATATCTTTGATATACAGGTTTGCTCACAGTCATGCATGTCTGGCTGATATCATTCACTAGCTTTGAAACCTGATCTGAACAAATCTTCAACAAGTTTACTTTTAATGATCAGAATGAGTTTTTTAGCACTCACCTCACCAGTCTGCAACTCGTACATGCCAGATTTCTGGTGTAAGAAGGCATGTGTTCCTGTGACTTAGCCATATCACCAAAATGACTGAAAACTTCTTAGGCTTCAAATACAAGCCTACGGTCTGACATATCTCAGAGTCTGCCTAGCCTCATTCTCCCCTACAATGGTTCAACATTTCAGAAAATCCAAAAGTTCCTTCTGAAGCAATGTGGAATACTCAAAAGATGTACAGAAATGATATTCTAAAGGTGAGAAAATATTTTTAAAAGTTCCTAAAGTTTACATCTTGTGACTACAATCTAACATGCACTTTGTACTAGATTCAACGTGAAGTTTTATAATAATCTGCAATAATCTGCATTAATCTGCATGTGCCTGCATATATCAAATTGTAATCTAATAACAAAAAATAGACTCATGTTAAAGAAAAACATCCATGGAGATAACATTAATCATGTGTGGCTGATAATCAGAGTAAAAAAAAAAGAAATTATTTTGGTTTTCTTTAGATAGTTAAGAAATTTCCTTTTCAAATGCTAAAGGCTACTGCTACCGAAAGTTTGCATGCAATTCTCTTGTTAGTTTATCACTGTCAGTATTTTTGTCATTAGATGGCATTAGGAACATTTAGTTTTAACTAATTTCATTCAAAATCATTACTTTTGACTTTATTGTAAAGGCTGTTATGTCAGTATGCATTTTTGTCAAAATTAGTGTAGGGGAAACTGGAGCTTGTTGGTCCCATTTTGCACTCAAAGCAGAGAATATTTTAATGGAGCAAGAAGAACCATTCATGGTTTAAACTGAGCATCAATATCTTGCCTAAATTTGTGTCATCAATAAATGGGAAAACTATGGTAACATAACTCATAATTTGACTCATAGCTGACATAGTGGCATGGGAACCAACTTGCCCCATGTCAAGGTAAGTTGGCCCATGGTATGGGGCAGGTCGACCCCTCATTTTCAATAAGCAGAAAACAATTCACAAGAATGCTGAGCTGTGCAGTTTTTGTATCTTTTTATGAATCCTTTCCAAATGTTATATTGTACCATTGCATTATCAACCAGGCAGGGTTTTTGTGCTAAAGTGCTTCCGTTTGCATAATGGATGTAACTCTATAAACTCTATTTCAATGCCTTACTAGAAGATACTGCAAATAAACAATCTGACCTTATTTTACATACAGAAATACAATGGCTCAGTAATGGCAAAGTTCTGGCAAGATTTGTAAGCCTAATTGAAGAGATAAAATGTTTTCTCCAATCTAAAATCAAAACTTTGATCAACTATATGACTCTTGCTGGTTGGTGGATTTGGGTTTTCTCACAGACATCACGGAAAAATGAAATTCTTTAAACTTGGAGCTTCAGGGAAAAGACAAACATATAGCCAGTATGATAGACTCTATAAATTCATTTAAAGCAAAACTTGTTTTTATGGATTTCTCACCTGAAAATGAAGTCTTTCACACATTTCCCAAATATGAAGAAAATGATAGGTGACAGTGACTTTAACCCATCACTATTTGTAATCCACCTTCAATTGCTTCAAGAGCAGTTCAAAAAAAGATTTGAATGTTTTACTATCATGGAGCCACATTTTTATTAAATCCTTTTATTTGCCACATAAATATAACAGATGGCGCTACAGTCATTGGAAGACTTATTCAAGTAAAAACAGAAGATCTGAAACTAGAGATTTTTGAACTGCAGAATGCAATCATTTGTAACAGACAAAAACTTTTGGAGTTTGGATGTAAGAGAAAAATTTCCTTTCCTAAAAAGTGCAGCATACAAGATAAAATGACTTTTTAGATCATCCTACCTTTGCAAATCACTGTTTTCCACTATGAATATCATAAAATCAAAATATAAATCTCTTCTTACAATTTGATGATTGTTTAGAATAGGAATTAAATATTATTATGTATGTTTTTATTAAGGTCCAAATATAAATTTGACTTGAAAAGTAAATGGTGCCCACTACACTACTGGTAGTTGTGAAAGTGCTCTTCACTACTAAAAGGTTGGGGACCCCTGCTTTATACAATGACATAAGAATTTCTTTGTTTCCAAAAATATGTGTTATATTCTATATGGTTGAGGTAGTAGAACCGTCAAATGAAAGACGTTGACGAACTTGTGTTGAATAAAGTATTTTATTTTCATTAAGTAGATGCAAGGAGAATCCTGCTAGGCTAACTGACACCCAGCCCCAAGTGAGGAGAATCCTGCTAGGCTAACTGACACCCAGCCCCAAGTCAAGTTACCTTAATGAAAATTCTACCAGTATGGTTTGAACCATAAATTTATGATTTTTTTTTAAAAACTTGAACACTGCCAGACACAAACTAAAGGACCAATTTAGCATAAACTTACATTGTAAATTGCCCCCCCCCCTATTTTGGCAGGGAATTTTCAAAAAGCAAAAAACACATTTTTCCTAATCATTTAAGGGAGGATGTGTGCAAAGTTTTCTACTGTGAACAGTTAGGGCTGGCCATAGATACATAGATACATGGATACACAGATACATATAGTCAGGTAGCTTAGCGAAAAAAGTGGACACACCGGACAAAACCACCAAATTTTTCCACAAATTATTTATGACCATAGTTTCGCATTTTTGATAGGAACCACTTCCTCCAGATACATTATGGCGGCCATCTTGGATTTTAAAGATGGCTGTCATCTGAAACCTATATCCCCAATGTCTTGGCTTGTAAACCACTTAGGATTGTAATATTTGTGTCTAAACATATATTTTCAGGGTGAAGGAATACAAATACACTCCTACACGAAAAGTAATAGAAGTATATTTGGACAAAAATAAAAATATGCTATGTATTACTGTGGTTAAACATAATTTTCTAATGATTTCATATTAGATGGATTGGTCCCTCTGCATCATCTGTCAAGAAAGCACTCCAGAGGCTTTGAAATGTACACTTAATGCAAAAGGAAGTGGGGATAAGTTAGAATCATACAGTGCTTTCCTGAAAAATATTAGTGTTTTCTAAAACCTTGGCAAATTATCAATTGAACTTAACTTTGGAGAAAACATAACTGTAAGTGATCTGGTTCAAATCAAAGGTTCTTGAGTCAAATCCTGCTATGTCAAGTTCAGCAAAGAGAAGTTGGGAAGGGCTATCAAAAAGCTGTGGAAAGTAGCACTTCTGGGGAGAAATCGTCATGGCGCCAGTCAATGAACAAAGGATGACACCTCCATGAATTTAGAACATTTGGAGCTGAGGAGAACATAAGACAGATGGTTACAGAATTGCAGGAAATAGTTATTAGCTAGCTAGTGATCTCATAGTGCTAGATGTAAAATATCACCTACAGCACTACAGAATCGCCACCGATCACTGATGCGGCAAAATGTGCAGGAATCTATTTATTTATATAGAAAAGTGTGTAGAAGATGGGACTTTCTGCTTCAAATTTTCAGAATTGCATCAGTTGTATGAACAGCAGCTACAGTACCTTGGTGTTAACAAAGAGGTTAACCGAACTAGATTAAAGGAAAAAGTTCTAGCATACTTTCCACAAGCACAAGAAGAAAGTGATGACAAAAATAAGGTTTTGTTTTTTTAACAAGATATGCAGCAAATGGTGAAACAGGACATGGAATGTGATTATGAAGATGAGGCAACATTGCTGGCTAAGGTTGCTAAGATAATGCGCAAAGAGACTACCAGTTATAAAGATTTCCTTATGATTGTCAGGGATATTTACTGCCACCTACTCTCAAAACCCTTGTGTCTATGCTCTTGGATGGTCCTGACCTGAAAGACTAAGATGGCGGTGACTCACAGGCAAGCTTAACAGTCTGTCAGACCATTCTCTTCAATTTCAAGAAACATGCATCCTCTTCTGGTAAGTCACAGCATTCATTGGATAGAGAACCACCACTGCCTATGTACATTGGCTTAAAGATTCACTAGACCAGGTCTAGAAAGATTGTCACACAGCTGTATGATTTAGGTCTCAGTGTAAGCTATGAAAGAGTTCTTCAACTTAAGAGTCAGCTTGCAACAGCAGGACAAAGACGTTGTAGTTCTTGCTCAGCTTCAACATAAACTGTTTACTGTTGGTGCAGTTGACAACTGGATCATAATCCTACAACTGCAAAGGGTTCATTTCATGGCACAGGCATCCTACTTCCGATAATTTGGGAGAGAAGCAGAATGATATCAGACTTCCTGAAAGTGATGCAAAGAAGAATCAAAAGTTGCCAGAGAGCTACACCACTGTGCCAGCTGTGGCTTTGAAGACAGCAAACATGTCGGTCCCACCACTTTCAAAGGCATCATCACTATTTGAACAACAACTGGTGTGTTTACAATTGAAAGAGAGGAGCTGGTTGGTGCTTGCTAGTCAACAACTGCATCAAGATGAAGTTGAAAATGGTGCCATCATTGCCTGGTCAGCATACCATGCCTCCATGCAAGATACATCAGCTTATATTTGTATTCCTTGACCATGAAATTGTGTGTTTAGACACAAATATTACCATCCTAAGTGGTTTACAAGCCGAGATATTGGCAATATAGGTTTCAGATGACATCCATCTTTAAAATCCAATATGGCTGCCATAATGTATCTGGAGGAAGTGGTTCCTATAAAAAATGGGAAACTAAGGTCATGAATAATGTGCGGAAAAAATGTGATGCTTTTGTCCGGTGTGTCCATATCCAACCAAAATTTGCTGCTAAGCTACCTGACTAATAGATAGATATAAATATCAGAACACATGAATAACCTAAACCCAGCAACATTGTTTAAACTGGTCTGTTGTGGGTAGCTGTGATTAAAAGGAAGCAGAAGTCCTTATTAGAGTTCATTAGAACACCTCTTTTAATTATCAGCAAATGAAATAAAACATAGACGCATATTTGGCACTGCAGAAAAAGAAACAGGGACCAAATTGTGTCATGGCAAAGGGACCAACTTATCTCAACACAGACATATTTATTATTTTATGTCACCAGATAGAGCAAAAACATTACTCCCCTATAATACTTTTGATATATAGGTTTGCTCACAGTTATGCATGTCTGGCTGATACTATTCACTAGCTTTGAAACCTGATCCGAACCAATTTTCAACAAGTTTACCAATCTGTCACATGTACATGCCAGATTTCCAGTGCAAGAAGGCGGGCGATCATCTGCCTTAGTCATGTGACCAAAATGTGGTCCAATGAAGAGGATGGAAGAAAATAAGCGACATTTTTGGCATATTATGCCCTTTTTGTTTTAAGAAAGGTAAAAATGTGACTTAAATGCAAAAAGATTTGTTCAGTTTATGGATAAGGTACTGTGTATGATTAAATGTGTCGAAAATAGTTTGCAAAGTTTTGTGCTGGATATTTATCACTGAACATTGAGATTGATAGTGATCAAATCAAGACATAACTTGAGAATAATCAATGTTATACTCAAAATATCCAAATTCAGTGTTGAAAATCATTTGCACCAACTTGGTTATGTTAGTTGTTTTAATGTGTGGCTTCCACACAAGTGAGAAAACCTACTGGACCATATTTAAATGTTCTGTTTTTGAAACAAATTGTGGGAAAAAAAAGTGGATAATTTACCATGTGGAATGCAAGAGATTATTGGGAAAGCAAAATGAACCAGCACTAACCATACCAGAGGGCGGTCTTTATCCAAAGAAGATGATGCTATGTATATGGTTGGATTGGAAGAGAGATCTCTACTATGAGCTCCTTCCATAGAACTAAATGATTGATTTGAACAAGTAGTGCTCCCAATTAGACCAATTAAAGACCAATATTTCTCAATGCAGGTTCTGCAAGGTAAGGCTTTTTTAATAAAATTTAATAAAAAAATAATATTTAAAAATATTATTTTATAAAAAATTGTATTCATCATTTCCAAAATAATAAGTTAGGAGACGTGAAGTGTGAATCGGGCAAGCTAGTAATTTGGATGGACGAAACAAAGAACTCAAGGTCACACGTGAATAGGCCAATGGGCATTGATGTCATTGCCTGGGAGTAAAGGTCTAAATGTACATGTGATATTGACCATGTCATCTTACAAAGTCATTTATGCCACCCGTTAAAGAGGAGCCTTCAAATCTGAAACCACAAAGGAATGGGTACTTGAAATGTTATCTCGTCTTCCTGGAGATACTGTGGCAATAATGCTCCTTATCACAGTAAGTTACATGAATGTGCTATCCAATATCCTGGGTTTACTGTTCTTCGACTGGGCCTTTATTCACCTCAGCTTAATCCTGTCGAAATACTGTTGTCAAAAATGAAAAGCATTGTGAAGCGAAACATGCGAGTACCGGCAGTCAATTCATCTGCCGTTGACGAACAAAGAATGGCTTTTCTGGAGTCCAATATTGACCAAGCTCTTGCCAAGATCAGATCTTTGGATTGTGTCAACACTTATCAACATTCTACTTCATTCTTCCCTGCTGTTCTGAATGGTGAGAACTTGAACCCCAGAACATGATTGATCTGTAACAAACGTTACCTTCATATGACCTTCATGCATCTTAGATGTTTTTGATAAAATCTATCGTAATATTTGTTGGGTTTATAAGCAATGTCATATACATAGATATATTCATTCTTCGATTATAATTTTTATTTTATTTTAATAGATCTAAATGGTTCAATTTCTTTTCTTTTTATTTGAATGAATTTTTTGTGTTAGAGTACTAATGCCAGGATAAATACAGTATAATATATAAGAATAGTACATAAACGATTTAGAAGAATAAATTAGATTTATTCAGTTATTCCCATCATAAATGTTTCAAAATCTTTCCAGTAATCAAATATTTGAAAGGAAAACAAGATCGTGAAATCTAAAGATAATGAAAAATGCATTTTTGTAAAAGTGTCTGAAGGCAAAGTTAAAAGTTCTGAAGGCAAAGTTAAAAGTTCTGAAGGCAAAGTTAAAAGTTTTGAAGGGAAAGTTAAAAGTTCTCAAGGCAAAGTTAAAAGTTTTGAAGGCAAAGTTAAAAGTTTTGAAGGCAAAGTTAAAAGTTTTGAAGGGAAAGTTAAAAGTTCTCAAGGCAAAGTTAAAAAGGTGTAGAGCAGTTCTTTGTTGATAATGATAAATGTTCTAGAAGGATGGAATTAGGAATATCTAAAAAAA